>QUSF01000166.1:343957-390021 GCA_003676055.1 Chloebia gouldiae | reverse complement strand
GTTGCCCCAGGTGAGTTGTCTCTTGTCTGAGGCAAGGTGGGCTTGACACAATTGCAAGCTCCATGTACACCAAGAACAGTGCTGTGGCTTTTTGGAGAAATTTGTTCTGGTTTTAGTGGTCTGAGATAAGAAGTGAGACTTTATGCTTAACCTGTGTGTACTGAAAATGTGTCCATACTGGGGAAAAGAAGTATTGAGTAAGTGACAACATATAAGTGAAATGCAAGAGCAGGGATGTGTAAGACTATGTAAGATTTCTGAGATTTGGGACACTGAACCCAGTGGAAAAGTTCTGTCCACTCAAAAACAGGATTAATGTTTTCAAAGGAGGAGCGAAGCGCAGTTCAGGCTGCTGCAGGAGCACTTGCAGTGATCTGGGGGTCACTGCTGGGAGCTGTGGAACTTGAGCCACAGCCCAGAGTGCAGAAATAGGAATGACACAAGGTGTGGATGTTTCCTGTTGGTTGTTGGGACTGGGAGGATCTGTTTGGACACTAAATTACACGGTTTATGGGTGAACATGGCACTGCTCGGGTATGGGTTGGACTTAATGGTCTTGGAGGGCTTTTCCAACCTGAACAATTCCATGCTGCTAAGATGCCAAGTATGAAACATTACAACATGAAGTGCAGCCTGCAAAGGAGGGTTGCAAGAGAAGAGAGCAGAAAGGTGACACAGCCTGGTGGGACTCTAGAGCAGCAGTCAGGAGGCTCCAAACACAACCTGGTGGTTGTGTGTGCACAGAGGGATGGACAGGTGCTGCTGCATGGAGAGAGAGGACAGAATACACAGATGATGAGTTAACCTGGCAGAGGAATGGGGCTGAAGGAAGTGCCTGTTTGTGCTGAGGCGATAGAGGTTCACCAGTAATGGTGAACATTACTGGATCACCAACCAATAATGTTGGTGAGCATGTGTGGATCTGCTGGAGGGGGCTCTGCAGAGGGGTCTGGACTGGCTGGATAGATGAGCCAAGTCCAACAAGGTGAGGTTTGACAAGTCCAAGTGCCGGGTCCTGCACTTTGGCCACAACAACCCCTGCAGTGCCACAGGCTGGGGACAGAGGGGCTGGACAGCAGCCAGGCAGAAAGGGACCTGCAGGGACGGATGGACAGCAGGCTGGACATGAGCCAGCCGTGTGCCCAGGTGGCCAAGAAGGCCAATGGCTCCTGGCCTGAATCAGGAATGGTGTGGCCAGCAGGAGCAGGGCAGGGATTCTTCCCCTGTGCTCAGCACTGGTTGGGCAGCACCTCCAGTTCTGTGTCCATTTCTGGGCTCCCAATTTAGGAAGGACATGGAGGGGCTGGAGTATGTCCAGAGAAGGGCAACAAGGCTGGGGAGGTGTCTGGAGCACAAGTCTTGTGAGGAACAGCTGAGAGATTTGTGTTTGAGCCTGGAGAAGAGGAGGCTCTGGGGAGACCTCATCACTCTCTAAAATTCCCTGACAGGAGGGTGCAGCCAGGTGAGGGTCAGGCTCTGCTCCCAGCTGACCACTGACAGAAAGTGAGGACCCAGCCTTAAGCTGCACCTGGAGAAGTTTGGGTTGGACATCAGAAAAAAATTCTTCACAGAAGGAGAGATTGGGCACTGGAATTGTCTGACCAAGGCTGGTGGAGTCACTGTCCCTGGAGGGTTTAACAAAGCCTGGGCGTGGCACTCAGTGCCAGGCTTTAGTCCATGAGGAGGTGTTGGGTCATAGGTTGGACTTGATGATCTCAAAGGTCTTTTCCAACCTAATTTATTCAGGGATTCTGTGAGCTGCTTCCAATAAAACCTTGCACTGCCATGTTCTCCAGCCTTCAGCCAGCACACACACATCTCAGGGCACCATTTTGCAAAGGGCTGTGTCACAGTGCAATTCTGGCAGTTATGGCAAGCTTGCCTTTGGAGCTGGAACCAAACTCCTGGTTTCTCCAGGTATGTCTGAATTCAGGTAGAATTCAGGTAGAAGTTCTTCTTTCAGCTCACAAGTTATTTTGCCACTCCACAATATTTTAGCAACAGGACTGTGAATTTTCAGTTGGTATTAAGAGCAAGTGATTTCCATGGCTGCAAGTATATTTTCCCATCCCTCTTCCTGTGAATGAACATAGCAAAGGTTTTACATGTGCAAGAGGATTTGTCTTGGAAATTCAACAGGAACTGGGCTCCTACATCAATCTCCTCAAGAAGAGGAGAAGAAAAGTGAAATTGTGAAAGCCAGCACAGATCAGCAAAATGCAGAGGGGTGAAACTGGTTTCATAAAGCTGTAGTAGGTAAAAGGGACTTTTCTTGTATGTGGATAGAAATAGTTGGAGATAACCAGACTCACAATTATATGTGGACACCAAAAAATGCACATATTGGGTCAGTGCTGTGGAGATCCATGAGCTGTAACTGTGGGGGTGAGTTTCTATTTATAAACAGAATATTAAAAGAATATAATTATATAAACACAAGGCAGTCAGGGAGCTCAGGGATGACACCAAGTTCATGTCACAGTCAGCTTGTGTTGATTTACCTTGCCCTGCAGCAGCCAGGTGAAGCTTGGAGCACATTAAGTGAGGATCTGGAACTGGTGGAGAACAGCATGACCAGCCTTAAAACTGAGGGTGGGAGGAATATGTGGATAGAGGGGAAATAGGGCAAGAAGCAAAGTTAAATACTGAATGGCTTTGATGGAAGGATGGAAATGTGACCTTTGCCACAAAGTATTTTTTCTGAAGAAAAATATTTCTAAAGCGTGCTTTGACTGTTGCTGCCACAAGTGTATGAAAAAATATCCCCCCAAAATCCTACACCTCTTCTCTTGTTTGAAACCCTTTTTAAAAGGGAAAGTAACACTTGCCAAGATATCAATATTTGTTGTAAATGCATCAAATTTTCCAAATTTCTTTAAAATATATTTAGGATTGCTTAATATGTAAATTGAGTGAGTTTACATCAGAAAATCCATGTTTTCATTTCTTAAAATAGTAGTGATTCTTAAGACAATTTCAACGTTATTTTATTCTGAAAGTTAAAAAACAACAACATAGGGAAATAATTCCTTCTGGAAACCTCTGAGAAAATAATTTTATTTTAAATTACCCCCTGACCCTCTTCAAAAACACCTGAGAGAAATTAGAATCTCAAGTTTATATGGAGCCATTGGCAAGCTAAAGGAGCTATAAATCAGAGCTCTGAGCTCATGTAGGTGTCTCCAGATTTACCATTATGGCAAATTTACCATAAATTTACCATTATTTACCATATCTGTGTGGAGCTGCTCTAGATCTTGCTCTGGTCACATTAGAGAAATGTTCCTAACACATTCTGAAACCTCCGGGTTCAGTGGCAGAATGAGCAATGATCTGCCTGCCCCAAAGAAATTGCACACCAAAAAGAACTTTCTACTCAAAAACTGAATGGCAGCTTGGTTCTGGAATCTCTCTGGACTAATTCAGATGGCAAATCCAAGAGAATGGGATGATGGAGGTTTCACTGCACCATAGTCCCTAGGGACTGATTTACTGCAGTAACAGTAAATAAATTCAATTTTGAGAGAGGAATCTGACTGGCAGAATAAATAAATGAGGAATAAGATGGAGAATAGAAGTTGTGGTGCAGGTGGCTTTCTGGAAACAAGGGGATAAATATCATTGAGGGAAATATTAAGAAGAGTGTGTTTGGGAGTGCAAAATGCAACCACATGAAAAGAAAGTCAGTAGGTGGAAAATCCCAGGTAAATGGGTCTGTGTGTTCATAGAGATAAAGAGGATTTCTTTTGGTGGAGTATTTAATTACTGAAGGCTCCATTCAGTGCTGCTCTGGATATTGTAAAGACCTGTGCTATTGTGTCACTCTGGATATAATTACAAATTCACATTTGGATCTGGGACAAGACTTCTGGTTTTGCCAGGTACATTTACCCTGATGTTTTTACTAATTTGCAAGTTGGTTAATACACACCAAGATCTGGGGAATGGCAGCTGTCAAGGGCATTGTAGCCCACCTCAAGCAGTGGCATTTAGCTCAGGGCAGCTGTCCAAGCTGGCAGGCTCAGGCTCCAGTGCTCCTGCTCTGGTCGCCCTCCTGGGATCAGCTGAGACAAAGCCTGGCTCTGCTCTTCTGCAAAGTCACCCATGTGGATTTGTTCTCTCCTAAAGGGTCTATCCATGCCACTTGCACTGGCCTCAGGAAAAGTCATGGATTGTACAAGTCGGGTGGAAATGCATTGAGAAGCAATGGTGTTTATAATATTTGTACTGCTGCCAAGAGTCAGGATTGTGCACCCACAGCCTAGAAAGCCAAATCCATTCTGGGCTGAGTCCCCAGCAGCATTGCCCAGGAGAATGAGGGGTTGATTCTTCCCCTCTGCCCTGATGAGACCTCACCTGCAGAGCTGTGCCACCTCTGGGGTGCCAGGAAAGACAGGGACCTGCTGGATGGATTAACAGGAATGCCACAAAAATGCTCAGAGGGATGGAGCAGCTCTCTTGTGGGGACAGGCTGAGAGGGATGGGGTGGCCTAGCCTGGACAAAGCTCCAGAGAGACACCTTATTTCAGCCTTTCAGTACTTAAAATTATTTACAGACTTATAAGAAAGACAGAGAGTAAGTTTTGAAAGCAACCTGTAGTGACAGGACAGAGAGTAATGGTTTTAAACTAAAAGAGGGTCAATTCAAACTGGAGTTAAAGAATTTTTTTTTACTATGAGAGTGGTGAAACACCAACACATAGCATGAATCTGTGTGCAAGCCTTGAGATAAGAAATGCTGGCTCAGAAATGCCATGGAATAGGACAGACATTGCTGAGAGAGAAATGGAACTAGAAACAAGTTTTAAAGGATGGCCTTGCAAATAAGGTTAGATACTTTGGAGAAACAGAACTATGAAAAATGCACTGTTGTGGGACCTACGAGGGGTAATTTTAGATAACTGGCTTTAAGCTGATAGGCCAAGAAACACTTATAGTGTGCTGTAATTAGGAAATAGTTGGCTTCTGATTGTGATGGTGTGAATTATAACATCTGTATTGTCTCACCCTTCACATGAGAATGAAAATAGAATAAAAGTTTTTAAAACACCTCTCGGCTGCCCCATTTCTGGGTCAGAAAAGGGCTTAATCCAACAGGTAGTCAATACTGAGGAGAAAAGCTGGACTGAAAGGCTGTGGCCCCAGCTGCAAGGCTCAGTGATCTGGAATTTTAGGCGATGTTGCAGGTGGAAAAACAGATCATTCCTTGTATTGCCCCAAAATATATAACACCACACAACTGTTGCCAGTGAGTGAATGAGCAATTTTTAAATTTGATCCCTATGTTTCTGATCCTGATAATTTTCTAGTGGATTTATTTGGCTCTTTGATAGTGTCTTAAGTCAGCATGTTTCATCACTGCTCCCTGAAGTCACCCCCTGCTCTGGTGTGCTGACCTGGCTGCCAGGATGCATGGCAAAAACCTGCCCACATTTTTGTAGAGGCTGGCACCAGTGTGCCAACCAGGGATACAACAAACCCACATTTGGAACTGGGACCCAGCTTGTTGTTACCCCAAGTAAGTCTGGGCTTTCTGTTCCATATTAACACCAGGACTGGTACATCATTTGTTCTTTGGGTAGATTGGGCCTTTTGTTCTGGTCCTAGCATTAAGAGCCAGACATTGTTAAGGGATAAAAGGGTTTTTATCTCAGTATTTAATAGGGACCCTTAGGTGCAACAATTCACCAAGGTAGAATACTCTGAAAAGCACACACATGGTAGATTGTGTATAGAATTTTATAGACCTTGCAAATTAGCATATCTGGCAAAGATTCCCCAGTGAGACCTTAAATGAATGGTGTGATATTTCCCTATTCTAATGTGTTCTCCCCAGATGAGCTAAATCTTGGTTTACAGAATGTGTTCTGGAGAGAACCTTGGTTTCCCAAGGTAGTGTAGGGTTTTCCAGCTGCAAGGCCTTTGGGATGTTTGGTCTCCTGGCCTAACAGAATACCAGGACTATGCTAAGATATCGGGCTTAAAGAATTACAAGTGTGCATGTTAAGAGTACTGAGAATACATAAAAGGTATATAAAAAGAAAAGGCAAAAAAACCATCATGGCATCAGACAGACAAGGGATTTCATGGAAGAATATTCCAACTTCTTTCCAGCTGCCTGTGGCAGAAGCCAGTTGGGGTGGAGATGCTGCCATGGGGTGCCAGGAGGGCTTGGCTGTGGTGTGGCAGTGACCACTGCAGGACAGAAGCTGGTGATGCCCACCCAGGTTTAATAGCCATGGCATGGAGGCTGGAGGTTCTTCTGACTGAGGGCACTGGGTTTCCTAACTCTTAGCCTAAGAGAATATGTCATTATCTTTCTACTTTAAAATCCATAACCATGGTATGATTCTAAGAAATTCTAAGAATTTTTTTTTCCCTAGAAACAAAATCTCTGCTATATAGAATAGAAAACTTGACCTGGCAATTGAAAACCAGTCTGATTTTGAAAGAAAAAACATGGAAGAGCATTTTGTGAAAATGACAAAGGTTCTCAGGAGGTTCATGAGCAGCCACTTGAAGTCTTTTTGTTTCAGGGAAATTGTCACACAGCTGGGTTAATCCATCTCAGCTGGGTTAATCCATCTCAGTTAATCCACTGCCAGTGAGTGGATTAGGTAAGCAGAATTGCTCCTTCTGCCCCCCAGAAATATTTTGTTGACATTGTTGAAAGGAGCAGCAGAGGACATCGCAACAATGTTCTCCTGACGTTTAGGTGGTGCCCAAGTAGATCTGTTCATGAACACAAAGAGGATATTGCTTCCCAATGAGAAACAATTCAGAAAAAAATTCATCTCATTTTTTTCTGAATGTGAGCACATGCTAAAAGCCCAGGATTTGTCCTGGTTTGGTACTAGAGAGCTATTCATTCAATTGAGTGCTTGATTTCTCCTCACATGCTGGGTATCTTCCTTTATTCACTGTTACTTTTGGTTCAGTGAAAATCTTCCCCTTAAAAGGCTTGTGAGAAGGTTTTGGTCGTTTGATTTCCCCAAGTTTAATTACAGAGGGAAAAACAAACACATTTTTTGGAAGGAGACCAGAATTATGCCTGAACTCTGTCAGTGAAGCAGCATATTGATATTTGCAAACACTGAATGTCTCCTCAGAGTTCTCTGCCCTTTAGAGGACATGGGCTGATGCTGGATTAGGGCCTGCTTCTCCTACCTGGGTGTCTCCAGACAGAGTCTAGAAAGTCTAGGAAGGGTTCCAGTCCTAAATGTGTTCATCTAGTCTTGCTGTAGCCACCCCAGCATCCAGCTGGGAACAAAACAGATAAAGATCATTTATTTCAGTGATAAATAAGATTTTGAGGCCCTTTCTAGACTTTCCCCATGGAAAAGAATTAAAATTTCTTCATCTGGGAGCTAAGCTGCCTTCAGTATTCCTGCAACATGACAGGTTTCAGAGAGGACCTCTGGAAGACCTTTTGGAACATGCACTGGAGGACAGACAGGAAACCTCATAAAGTGCTTCTTAACCCATTGGAGTTGCTCCTCTGGGGGCAAGATTGGCCTGCAGGAGTGGGCAGGGGGTACAGGTGTTCCTGGAGTGGGGCACCAGTTCCAGCCTGACCCAGCTGTGGACTATCATCTCTCAGGCTGATAAGAGCAGAAAAATTCTGTCACACCAGTTCCAGTCTGACCAGAGATGCAGATGGTTTGATTTGGAAGGAACGGAGAATGTGATAATTTTCTGCATCATACCAGCTGGGAATTAAACCAGTTCAGCATTTCTACTGCAGCTTGTTTGGAGGGGAAAAAAGAAAGGGCCCAGGTCTCAGTGTGATGTTGGAACAGGGTTCAGCTCCCTGAAGTCAGCCTCTGGTTGGCTGTCTCTGTATACTGGGCAGGAACAGCATTCCAACAGCTCCTGCTCTTCCACCTGGAAGACATCCTTCAGTAAAGATAAAATTGGGCAGCATGGACAGCTCAGAGCATCATTATTTACTTCTCACTCTTTCCTGTAAATAGAGGTGATAAATGTACAGCACCTCCAGCACAGGCACCAGCTCATCAAGACAGAATAACAGGTCACAGGGTTGTGGTTAGAGTAGCTGTTATTAACCAAAATTATCTCAAACCTTCATTGCAGTGGGCAAACAAACCAAGGAACTTACAGGAACTGAACTGCAGCACCAGAACAGAGGCTGCCACCACTTTGAGTAAGAACAGGAAACTAATATTTTGCAAAACTGCTGAAGCTTCCTGTGAAAAACAGACTTTATTGTTTTATGTGTTCAAGATCAAAGCATTGCACAGATTGAAAAGGAGAAAAATACCCTAATTTGGAGTGAGGTAGATATTTATCTCTTCAGAAAGCACAATACTGGTGATGAGAAAGAAGCTTGAGCAGCTTGAAAAATTCCTCCTCTTCTCTTTCATCTCCATGTACCCCATGGCAGTGATCTACCCTGGCTCATCTGTACTTTATACAGGGATCTATCATCAAGCTTTTTACCAGTTCCTGCCTTCCTGTCCCTAACAAACAATCACTATTTCCAAAATGCCAGCTGGGAACGGGGGAGGTGAGGCAGTCCCAGCACACATCAGGTTTTGTTTCTGCATGGTTTACACAGAGTCTCATTCAAAGCCAGGGCAAAGCTAGAATGGATGAATTACAATTCAGGACATGGGCCAGAGAATGAACCCTTGGGCTTTGTGGATTTTTTCTTTTTTCTGAGATGGACTAATAGAGAAGTATGGCTATTCCTCTGAGGTGGCAACCGTTGGGAGCACAACAGATAAAGAACATTTATTTCAGTGATAAAGAAGATTTTTAAGACACTTTTCCCATGGGAAGAAATGAAAATTTCTTCATCTGGGAGCTAAGATGTCTTCAGTATTTCTACAATATTTATCAGTGAGGCATGTGAACAGGGAGAAAGTAAAGATTAAACTCAACTCTCAATCCTACACAGTAACACTTCATCAGTTTATAAAGGTGAACTGAAGTTCTCATTGAAATCTGTGAAAGCCAATGGAAAATGCAGCCACAGGGCTGCTGAGAGCCCCAGACCTGCATGGTGGCTACAGAATGTCTGGAATATTTCATTTACTCATCATGAGAGCACTGTAGTGTCTGGAACATTTTACTGTGAGCCATGAACAAGCATTTAGGAATTCACCTCATAGAGCCAGATGAAATGTATGCTTAGAGGAGATGTTTATAAAGCTAAATACACAAAAAAGAGTTTAACCACAGGTTGTGTTTTGATATATGTGGGAAATCCCAGTCTGACTGCCTGGCTTAGCAGGGTTTGAAGCAAGGAAAGATTAAAGAGCCGTGGGCAGGCTTGCAGGAGATCTGACTGCTGGACTGGGCTGCAGCTCCCAGCTCCACTCTGGTCTTGTGGGAAGTGGATTTGTAGGGAGTTCTCAAAGCCTGGCAGAAGGCTCACACAGTGTGCATCTGGGTGCAAACCTTGAGATAAGAAATGCTGGCTTAGAAATGTCCTGGAGTAGGACAGACACTGCTGAGAGAGAAATGGAACCAGAAACAAGTTTCAAAAGGTGGCCTTGCAAATAACACCAGATACTTTGGAGAAGTAGAACTATGAAAGATGCATTGTAGCAGTACCCACGAGGGGTAATTTTAGGTGATTGGCTCTTTAGGGCATTTACAGCATGGGGTGGCAAAAACTGACAGGCCAAGAAATTCCTATTGTAATTAGGAGTTGTCTTCTGATTGTCATGGTGTGAATTATAACATCTGTATTGTCTCACCCTTCATATGAGACTGAAAATGGAATGAGAGTTTTTAAAACACCTCACAGTTGCCCCATTTCTGGGTCAGAAAAGTGATTAATCTGACAAATGGTCCCACAAGACAGAGCAATGTTGCCTCGTTGCCTCTGTTTTCTCTCTCCTTCCTCCTTGGTGGAAACAGGATTAAGGGTCAGTAGACTGGTACAGAGAGGTCTTAAATCAGTTGTCTTCTATCTGCAACCTTTAATGCCTCAAACCCCTCTCTGCAGGGTAAAATTTTGTAAAGAAATTTGGTACAAGAGGTGGAACATGATAAAACATTTGTTTGTTTCCCCCTTTTGTCCCTGAATGCAGCCCCTGTGTTCCCACTTTGCAGTGGCTTTTTGAGCTCTCTGCTGTAGCAGCACCATCAGCAGACTGCTGGTAAATGTGGACACCCCAAAGGTTTGGTGGGTCATTCACTGCCCTCGGGACACAGGGAGGAAATGGGATTTTTGCATTTGGCGAATTTGACCAAACATTTGCAAAAAAAGCAGAATGGGTCTGGATTGTTTCAAGAATCACAAAATCATAGAACGATTTGGGTTGGGAGAGATCCAAAAGACCACGTTCCAACCATGGGCAGGGACACCTGCTGCTGGCCAGGCTGCTCAGGTGCTGTCTCAGCTGTCACACACACCCTGGCTGCCCCCAGCCATGGTGCCAGAGTCCAGCCAGTTGTCCCCGTGAGGAATGGCTGGGTTAGGTATGGACAACAGGGTGTGGATGTCCATGAGCCTTTCCAGATGCTCCAGGGATTCTGCCTGGCCACTCTGTGTCTCCCACATAACAGAAGTCAACAGAAGTAGCTTCTGTATCATCTGCTGTAGATGCTTTAGTTTTCTAAAGGTGTCCTGGTGATCAGGCAACTTCCCACTGGAGTAATGGAGAAACCTGCATTTCCAGGTGCCTGTATGTAAGACTGCAGGAACTAGGGATGTGTAATCTGACCTAAATCTTCTTTTCTCCCTTTTGCAGAAGTTACTCCATCTCCCTCAGTCTACAGGCTGACCTCCAAAGATGACCAGGGTCTGGAAATGTGCCTTATCACAGATTACTCCCCTGAGAAGCTCACTCTGAACTCGGCTGAGCAGCACACATCTGCTGTTGTGGAGGTGGCAACCACGGAGAACAGCGAGGAGTCCAGCTACCTGTCCACCTACTGGGCCAGGAGAGATGAGCTGCACTGTGGTGCCAGCCACGAGGGCTTTGGAGAGCTGGAGGGCGAGGACCCTGAGAGTGGTAATGGCATTTCTGGGGCTGGGGGCAGGCTTGGGGGTGCTCTGGGTGCCGTGGGTGTGAGCAGGACTGGGCTGCAGCTCCCAGCCCTGCAGGCAGTGCTCCACTACAGTCCCACAAGACAAAGGAATATTGCCTCATTGCCTCTGTCTTCTTGGCAGATTAATCACTTTTCTGATTAATGCCCAGAAATGGGGCAACTGAGAGATGTTTTAGAAACTTTTATCCCATTTTCAGTCTCATGTGAAGGGTGAGACAATACAGATGTTATAATTCACCATCACTATCAGAAGCCAACTATTTCCTAATTACATTATAAGTGTTTCTTGGCCTACCAGCTTTAGCCACCCCATGCTGTAAATGCCTCAAAGCCAATCATCTAAAATTACCCCTCGTGGGTCCCACTCCAATGCATCTTTCCTAGTTCTGTTTCTCCAAAGTATCTATCAAAGTTTTATTTACAAGGCTGTCCATTGAAACTTGTTTCATTTCTCTCTCAGAAATGTCTGTCCTATTCTATGGCATTTCTGAATCAGCATTTCTTATTTCAAGGTTTGCACCCAGATGTACACTGTGTGAGCCTTCTGCCAGGTTTTGAGAATTCCCAACGAATCCATTTCCCACATTTCCCCCTCTCTTGAACAGAAGAAATTTTTTTTATGGTTTTGTTTATTGTCTCTCCTTCCTCCTTGGTGGAAACAGGATTAAGGGTCAGTAAAATGGTATAGTCATAGCAGAGCACACTGTGGGGGGATAGAAAGCTTGAAATTCCTTTGTCCAAAGGGACACTGAAGTTTAATTAGATCATGTTTTATGCTTGCCCTGAAAAAGGGAGAAAAGAATGTTTATGGGAGGGTTTGTTGCCCAGAAATCCTAATTTAGTCCTTCTAAGCAGAGAAAGCTTTATAAAACTCTGAAGAAGTAAATTTTTGTTATTAATCAAATTTATTGTCACTCTCTGCAGGTGCCAGTGATGTCTGTGTCACAGGGCTGTCCCTACAGTTCAGGACAGGTATGTAACAGCATTTTAGGAGAAAAGTTTGCCCTGACTAAAGCAAATGTCTTCCCAAGTGTCTGCTGGTTTCCCCTGCTTGCAGAATTCTTTTTGAAGCAGTAAAAAGACAGAAAATTTCCAAGGGCCTCCACAGGCTTTAAACATCAAGGGTGAAAGTCAGGTGTTAATTCAGCCTTCCTGATGCAAAGTGATAAATTTCTGCCCACATGCTCTTGCTCTGACTCAGCACCGAGCTGCTGCCCACCCCCAGGTGCTGCTGTGAGCCAGCCCTGCTGCATTTCAGCCTGCAGAGGAATTGGTTTATTTTGGGTGCACAAACACCTAATGGAACAGCAGCTAAGCAGGTGCTTTCTGTGCTCAGGGGTCACTGCAGCTGAGGTGTGCGGATGCAACAGCCTGGTCAGAGAGAGAAAGCCAGATAAACTTTCCTAGGAATTGTTCTGGGGAGTTCTGAGAAGGCTGAATGAATTAAAACAATCTTGCAGCTGGTGTTTTGAACGGTTGTTTTCTCAGAAGGTGTTTACCAATGGGTCTCTTCTTAATTAGCAATGGTGTGAAGGGCTGTTGATCAAATGACCAAGCAGCTCCCCCTGTATCAGAACAGTGTATAAAAGGATGAGTTTCTAATGAAGAATGCATGAAAGGGTGGGTTTCTAATAAAACTCAGATTCAGCCTTCTGATGAGACCTCGAGTCTGTGCTGCCTCAGCCATTCCTGACCCAGGGGTGCCAGGGGTGCCCCTCAGCCAACTCTGCCCAGCTCCCTGGGGAGGGCTCAGGGCAGGGCTGCACTCCAGGGATCTGCTGCTCTGCCCCTTCAAACAGCAGAGCCTGTGCCTGCCCTGCTCACAGAGCAGCTGTGCTCTTGCAGATCTTTCCAAAACACCATTTCAGGAAAATACTCAGCAGTAAACACAATCAGCCTTTCAGCTCTCTGAAAGCTTCTCAGTATTTAACATGCAGTGAGTTTTTGCCGACTGCTCTCTCCTCCATGACAGATCAATGTATTTTCAAATATTAATGGCTTTGTAAATTCAGATTCATATAAAATTCAAATAAACTTATGTTCTATGATTAAAATCGAAATTGCTTTCCCCCTGCCTATCTTCAAAAAAAATTTAGAGAGGAAGGAGGGCTGCCTCCAACATCCTGGGTTCACAGTGCACAGCATTTAAAAGCAGTCAAGTAGCTGGCAGACTGGCATATTGGATAATTAAGTGGTTATTGAATAGAAGAAATTAAAGTCTCTGAGTCCTACTCCCTATCTCGTTTCCTGCCCTACCAGCTGACTCTATGACACAATGGAACAAATTTGCTAAAAAGGGCTTTGCAGTCTGTCTGGGACATGAGGATGTCTCAGTGCTCTTGTGACTCTTATTTTCTGTTTTTTCCAGATGAACACTTGAACACACTGTCTTTGTCACAGCTGGGCCTCAAAATCGTTCTGATGAAAGCAATCATTTTCAATGTGCTGATGACGATGCTTATGTGGAAGAAAAAAAAGGTGAGGATGCCTGGGAGGGTCTCAAAACATCTGGATTAGTTCTTCAGCTATGAATGCTCCTTCTCTCTGGAACAGCTGTTTGTGCAGTCTATCCAGACCTCTTTTGTCTGCCAGCAGTAAAACCCCTCTGTTCCTCTGGCCGTACCATTTTCACCCATCCCCAAATGCTCTTCCTGGTCCATAAAAAAGATTTTTCCTTTTATGACATTTCTCCCTTCTATTTCTGCATCCATCCCTTCCCTTGCCTGCATTCATCCATCAGATTTCTCCCCTCACCTGTCTCCAGCTGGGAAAGTTTGATGGTTATTGACTTTAATATAAATCCTAATATATTAGCTTTTGCCCAGTGTCTGTTTCTTCTCTTTCTCTTACCTGAAGTCTTCAGCTCTACAGTTGTGCAGCTGTAACCCAAATAATGATTTAGCACACCTTTGTTTTTGTTACAGGACTGAGAGTAACCAGGTGATGCAGTCCTGAAGTACCAAACCCATCTGCTTTGAGAGAGCATCGTGAGCAAGAGGGAGCTGAGGGATTATTCTTTGTGCAAGGGACATCCCTTCCTGCTCTTATGTACCACACCAGCCATTATCTTCTAAATTGCTTTATTTGCATTGCTATAAAACTACTCAAAATGAAACATTTCCAGCATTCTGCCCTCCAGATGTCTGGGCCATTCACCATACATTGCCTCTTTTGCATGAAGCAGACTTTGCTATAATTACACATTACCAAAAATGTGTTGTTACTTGCATTAAAGTGACAACTTCTGCCTGAGCAGTGCTGTGTGTTAAAAACTGCCAGCTAAATATGAGAATTTTTCCTATTTTGATTGCTTTAGGTTATTCATATGTGTTAGGGTACACCCCCAGAAACCTTTTCAGATGCAAATGAAACACTTTGAAAAGCAAAGGGAGTCTGACTCAAGATGCACTGTCCTGCCACCCTTATCTAGATTAGAACAAGATATCCCATTTTTTCCCTAAAGCATGAGCTGCACATCTCCCAGAAGTCCCAAATTCAGTGAAATTGTCACTTCAATATCACAGAAAAAAAAATTAAAAATTTTTAAAATCTATCTGACCATAACACCTTCTTAATTTAAACCAGTTTAATTTGGCTTTGTGTTTAGTAAAAATACAATGTTCTTTCAATGTTTAGTAAAAATACAATGTTCATAGAAAAATGTTCTTTTTGTTTCCTTCTAACAACCTGAGATCTCTCTCTCTTCTTTTTGTAACAATTGCATAAATATTTACCTGTCCATGTGGGCCCACCTTGGAACAGTGCTTGCCTGTGGCATCTGCATGCTGCTAATTCATGAACTGTACTGCCATCCACAAGATATCTTGTTATAAAACAATTCTTACAAAAAATGGGAAACTGGTTTGTCTCTTGTATTTGTTGTTTGAGGCATTGCTTCACCCTTTCAGCTGAGCTTTGGGGTGCAGGAGGGAAGGGGTTGGATCCACCATGGAGGGAGGGAACAAAGCCCTTGTGCAGGACATCTGTGCTGTGTGAGGAGAGTGGGGAGAGAGAAAGGAGAGCCCCTCTGCCCCAAGGACAGACTGTGTGGGTGGAAAGAACAAAAACGTGCCTTGGCCACACTCAGGGGACTGGCCACAGGCTCTTGGAGGCAGATTGCTGCTGCTGTGGGGGACACAGGACCCTGAGCTGGGCTGTCCCCAAGTCCCCCACTCCTGAGTGTGACAGCAGCACAGGGCACCTGCTCTGCAGTGATGACACCAATGGGCCCCCTTTGCCTCCAGGTTCTGTCTGTCCCTGGCTAGTCTGCAAGGGAAATGTTCTCCTTTTGTGACAGGAACTTCTCTAGCATCTTCTCATGCCCCAGTGATGCCTTCTGGGACTATGTAAAAACAGGCCAGACAAAATTAGGGAATAAAAAGTGATTATATTTATTGAAGGGCTTTCAGGTACATTTTGGGCAGATAAAGGCCCACCCAGGTGCTACACCCCACCACAGTCACAGGTTTTCACACCTATAAGTTTGGTCCATTTGCATATTGAGGGTTAATCTTCTAATCATAGCTTCAGGTAATGCAGTCATTTACCCCCAGTTTGCTCCCCCCAACTCACTTTTGTTTCCATCTCTCGGGGCCTGAGGCAGTGAGGTGTCCTTGATTGCCAGGCCTGGAGAGGAATTGTTGTGTCTGACCAGAATGGGAAAGCAGCAGCTCACACTGTGTGTGGAATTTAGAGTTGTACACTAAAGAACTGCAGGATTACAAATAGATGAAAAATACAAAAGCTAAAATCCTAAGGTGTCATAGTTGAGACAGAGACAACACAAAACAACACACTCAATTTTCAGAAGGCTTCCAACTGTTTTTATTAGATCCTGCATGCTTTTTATACATTCTTACAAAGCTCATAATTTTACACTTTACTCACTGGTCACCAGAGACAAACAAAGTGCTGATTGGAATAGGCAGTTGCAGGTTTCTCTTATTTATCCTTCTTTCTTTCTTGGTTTCTGTGTCAACAACCTTGGTAGGAAATTCTTTCAGGGGTAAACATGGATCATCTTATCAAACTTCCTTCTGGCTCACAGAACTCCCTGTAAAACCTCTTCCACACTGAGGCATCACCAGGGGTTTCTCTGTGGGGCAGAAATGAGAAGTCTGCCCTGACAGAAATCCATTCTCCCTGCAGAGCTTGAACCATGGCTGTACCTCCCAGCAGTTCCCAGAGTGGCAGGAAAACCTCTCTGGAGCACTGGGGTGGCTGTGCCTCACCCAGCTGGGCACAGCCTGCACGAGGAGCTGCTTTTGGCAAGGGTCACGATGGAAACACTTTTAGCCAAAAGCCCTGGTGCTTCCTGCAGGCTGGCCAGGCCAGGATCTGACCCCTCTGCTGGGCAGCAACAGGACAGAGCCTCCCTGGGCTCCTGCCGTGGTCCTGCAGGTCCCTGGCACTGGGCAGGTGACCTGGCACAGGGTGACAGAGCTACTGAGCCCTCCTGACAAAGAGAACTTTAAACCTTCCCCGTCCATTGCCCTGATTATTTTACAGTGCACATGTTCAGGGACATGTTCTTGTCTCTCCCTTGACACAAGCATCATTCTCATCTCTCCAGCTGGAGGAAGCCCAGATTGATTAAGAGCTGGATTCAGGCAGCTCTTGAAGCCTATATTCCACTCATGACAAAATCTGCTGTGTCACTGGGAAACAGCTTGAAGAAGCTGCCTAAAGCATATTTGAACTATAAAGCAAGTCATAAGTCATTGCATTTCACAGATTTCTAACTGATTAACTTCATTCCAGAAACTTTCAGGGATGTGAAAGAAAACTTTCCATACTCATTTACCTTTAGCATCACTTTTTAAAATTAATAACCATCATAAATTTTTATGTTGCACTTCAAATAACTCCCAGATGAAAAGGAAGGAGTTAAGGACTGTGCTGCTTCTGTTTCCACATCTGAATCTTCCCTTTTCCAGGTTTAACTGACACCAGGGACAGGATTTGCCAAGTGGGAGATGAGTTAAATGTTTTGACTAAAATGGCTCCTGGCATGTGACCTGCAAAGCGCTGAATTTGCAAGGTCTGCTTCAAAGACTTTCAGATATCAGACTGTCAATCTCCCACCACCACAACATGCCCCCCCTTCCCTGCATTTTCTTGTTTATTTAGAGATACAAAAACCCACAGAGCAAAGCAAAGCCAGGAAATAACACAGCAGGACAGGAGGTGGGAAGGGGCTGGTGGCCCAGCTGGGGCAGGAAGAGGCCACAGCACACGTTCCATGACGCCACAATCGAGATCTGGGTCACCACTGGTGCTGCCTACACCTGCCCACAAAAACCACATCCTCTGGAAAGTGCAGCACGGAGGGGGCAGGGGTGGCACGTGGCAGGGACAGGGGAGGCTGTGGAAAAGAACAGCAGCCGTTAGACCACAAGCCAAAGGGGAATGAGGTGAAGGCATCCTCCCCTCCCTGCCCTCACCGCAGGCTGCACTTGGGGAGTTGTTTTGGGTACAGCAGGAAGCACTGAGCTATGAATAGAGTGGGCAGGGAAAGGAGGGCAGAAATGCATTATAAAGCATGCAGAGGTGATGCCTCAGGTTTCAGCTTTTATATTTTTCAGGTTCTGTGCTGCTTTAGTGGGTGGTCTGAGCTTGATAATAAAGGGATGGTGAGCTCTCTGCACAGAGCGGAGACAAAACAATTCCTTCTCCAGCTGGGGACCAAGGACAAATGATCCAGATCTCAGGCCCAAACAATGAGGGCTGAAGAGAAAAAATAAGAAGGATGGGACTTCATGGGCTGAATCTGTAATTGGACAATGAACTCCAATATGCAAATGGAGCAGAACTTATAAAAGTTAGAGACCCCGTGACCGGTGGGGCATTTTGTGACCATTTTGGGTTCACCTGGGGTGTAGCCCTGGCTGGGCTCTGGTGCTGCCCAAGGTGGATCTATTGAGGCCTCCTAATAAATCCCTACTTTATTCTTTGTCTCCTCCAGTCTCTGTTCTAGGTCAGCCTTCTCAAGGCATCAGGGAGAGCTCCTAAAATTGTGTCAGATTGCTGAATTTGCTGATAGGCCTCCTCAAAATTTTTCCGGATTGAAAAATCCTTGAACTTCTCCTGACCCAGATGAGAAGGAAGATTGAAGGAGCAGGCCAGGGTCCTCTCACACTGTCAGAGAAGGAGGTCTTGCATGGTCCACCTTTAGTATTCTCTCTGCTATGTCACCTCCTGTCCTGCTAGGGGTAGGAGATGGATTTGTGTGGTTTTTTTTTGGTTTTGTTGGAGAAAATATCCTCACTGATATTTGTCACCTCTCATCAAACACAGCCCTGTGCACAAACCATTCTTTTATCTTCCTCCTCCTGCTTGTGTGAGCAGGGACCTGAGTGTGGACTTTACAAGGACCAGAGCTTGAATGCGTCTGTGGATTTGTTGAAGCTTATTCCAATACAGGAAAAGCTCTGACAGGACTTGGAAGGGACTTTAGAGATCACCCAGTCCCACCCCGTGCCGTGGGCAGGGACATCTTCCACTATCCCAGGTTGCTCCAAGCCCTGTCCAGCCTGGCCTTGGGCACTTCCAGGGACCCAGGGGTACTCACAGCTGCTCTGGGCACCCTGTGCCAGGGCCCCCACCCTCACAGGGAATAACTTCTTCCCAATGTTATAGATACATAGTATAATATTGGCTTTTTGCAAATATTAAAATGGATTTTATACGTGTGGTGTTAAAGTAACTTTGTTATACACTTTTATTTCTGTTGTAATTAAGCTTAGACATAGTAGTGAAATAGCTGATAGAAGTGTGCTTGTGTTAAAATGCCTGCTTGGATGGGATAACATCCAATGAACACAAGATGAGGACCCTGCTACAGATCTGCCAACCATCAGCACTCACTGTCTGAAGAGAGTGTGCACCAAGGCCCAAAACTGGAGGTGATGACCAAAAAGGATGAAAAGCACAACCAAGGAATGTGCATGATCTAAAAAGGTGAAACCGAGGAGGAGCCATGCTAAACAATTCTTGGGACACGTAAATGAGTGTGGGGAAAAGTTTACTATGCATAAGGATCTATGAATATGCAACAGGCTGATGTAATTAAAATGTATTTAAGGGGTATCTCCAGAGATAACAGGGTGCTCTTGGCTGAGTGCAAAGAGGCACACAACCATAATAACCTTTGCTCTGAGGTCCTTGTCTCCTACTGTCCCTTATTAAACTTCTTACATTTTCACAGGAGAGTGAACATGTTTTTCACACCAATATCTCATCCAACCCTCTGGCAGTTCGAAACCATTCCACCTTTCCCTGCCACTACTTTGTGAAAAGTCCCACTGCAATTCTGCTGTCCCTCAAGAATTCTAGTGTCCAGTTAATGGCGACTGGAGGAATCCTAAGCAGGTAAGCAGGAAAATGGGGGAGAAAAGAAAAACCTCCACAGCAAAGCCTCACATCTCCTCTGGCTCAGCTCCTGTGCAGTTCCGAGCAGCGGCCAGGGGAGGGCCGGGCCCGGCAGCGGCTCCGTGCCCGAGCTGAGCATCATCCCCATGGATGTGGTGGTGGTGGTGGTGGTGATGCTGCTCCGCTGCCCGGGCACGGCTCGGGGCCCTTCTCGTGGCAAGGCAGAGCGGCAGGGATCAGCCAGCACCCCTGCAGCCGGTGAGTTCCTGATGAGCTGGTGCTCCTCTGATGCTTTCTGATATTATATTCTGATACTCTGTGTATTGTGGCCATCCCAACTGTCACACGTGCTGTCACAAGTCCCTGCCTGCTCTCCCAGCACATTGCCAACAACTCCAGGAGTGCTGGTGCCCGAGCTGGCACAGGTTCTTTGTCCCTACACAGAGCCAGACCCATCGTCCAGGACAGTGAAAA
The DNA here is from genome assembly GCA_003676055.1 of Chloebia gouldiae. Classification (NCBI taxonomy): domain Eukaryota; kingdom Metazoa; phylum Chordata; class Aves; order Passeriformes; family Passeridae; genus Chloebia; species Chloebia gouldiae. Next base: position 370,152 of record QUSF01000166.1, on the reverse strand, counting down.
CCCTGACCCCTCACACCTCACAGCCCCTGTCAGGCAAAAGATTTGGGAGCCCCAGGTTTCAGATTTTCAAAGGTTTAATGGCTGCAGCACAGCTGGAAATGTTAAAAAGGTGATAAACAGGAGCCAGAATAGAATTCTGAGAAGGTCTGAAGCCATTGGAGAACCAAAGTTCCATCTCCTCAGTGCAGCACACAAACATTTCCATGCTGCGGAGTCTCAAGGCTCTCGAGGTTTTACCTCCCCAGCATTCCAGCTGCAGAGAAAACCAGACAAGCACAAAGCAGGATCACCGTGAAGACAGAACCTCATGAAGGTTCTAGAGGAGAGATCTGAACAGACTCAATCAGTGGGCAAAGCTCAAGAGCAAGAGGTTCAAGTGCTGGTCCTGCACTGGGGGCACAGCAGCCCCCTGCAGCTCCAGGCTGGGGGAGGAGTGGCTCAAGAGCTGCTCAGCAGGAAAGGACCTGGCAATGCTGGCTGCCAGCTGGCTCAGCATGAGCCAACAGTGTGCCCAAGTGGCCAAGAAGGCCAACAGCACCTGGCTTGTAACGAGCAGTGCAGTGATCACCCCTGTACTCGGTGTTGGGGAGCCTGCAGCTCCAGAGCTGCATTCAGTTCTGGACTCCTAATTTCAAAAAGGACTTTGAGGGGCTGGAGTGTGTCCAGTGAAAAGCAACAAGGCTCACAAATGGACTAGAAAATATTTCTCTTCTGAGGAATGGCTGAGGGAGCTGGGGTTGTTCAGTACGGAGAAGAGGTGGCTCAGAGGGGGTCACATCACACCTGAAAGGCTGCAGTGAGGTGGGGCTGGTCTCTTGTGCTGTGCCTGCACAGGGAATGACCTTGAGTCTGAGGAAAGATTCAGATCAGATCAGGGTGGTCAGGCCTTGGAAGGAGCCACCACCCCTGGGGTGGTTCAGGAGGTGCCAGGACCTGGTGCTGGGTGATGAGGTTTAATCACAGTGGCAGTGCTGGGTGGATGGTTGGACTGGATAATCTTCCAGCCTTGATTCTGTGATTCTGGGGGGGAGCTTCTCCCTGGCTCCAGGGCAGCTCCAGTGGCACTCCGAGGCCCTGCCAGCTGGGCAGCCACCCCAACATCCCTGTGTTGGTCAGCACATCAGAGTGCAGGCACACTGCCACCATGCATCACCCACGGGCCTCAGGGAGCCTCTGAGTCCAGCTGCGACATCCAGGTGTGGCCCCTGTGTCTCTGAGAGATGTGGGAGGCTCTGTGGAACTGGGCACACCTGGGGAAGTGCTGGAGGACACTTCCTTCCCTCTGTGACCACTAACCACAGCCTCACCTGAATTTTCCACAGCTTTGAAGCCCGGGGCCATGTTGACAACAGACTCTGGAAGATCAAAAGGCAGAAAAGAAGGAGATGAAAAGGGTGGATGACAGCTGAGTTTCCATGATCACTTGTTTCCTGTTTCCCTCCAAAACTGGGGCACAGAAAAAAAGCCTGCTGGGTAGAAAGGAGGGAGAGAGGTAAAACCATGGAGTCATGCCTGAGAGGGAACCTGGATGCAGGAGAAGCTCTGTATTTGTCACCAATATGGAAAAGGCTGCAGTGTCATAAAGGGTTTTATTGATGGAAAAGATCACAGTTACACAATGAGGCAGCAGACCCCCCCACAGGACACTCTGGGGGAGAAAATCCTGAGCCCTCTGTCCCCTTCTTCCACCAAGGAAGGTGAGAGTGTGCTGGTCACTTCCCTGTGCCAGGCTTTGCCATCAGGAGCAGTTCAAGACCTGGAAAGAGAGCAGGCAACATGAGCAATGTTACTGCAGAGCAGAGGGGACAGAGCTCCCCCAGGCCCCAGTGATCCTGTGGCACCCTACAAGAGTAACAACATGGCATGTCCCCACTCCCCAACACCCAACTGGCCCTGTCCTCTGCTGCCCCATCTGCAAAGAACTCCAGACTTGAACCCCAGCCGTGCCTCAGCCTCACAGAGCCCAGGCCTTGGAGCTCCCAAAGCTTCTCCTGCAAAGAAAAATGGGGAATGTCTCTCATAAGAGAGGAATGTGGATAGGTTTCTGTAGCAGTCCTAGTTAATCTCTTTAATTATAAAAGCCAAAAAAGATAGGCTCAAAATCAGAAAGCCATAAATCTTCACTCTGTGCCAACCCAGAGGACAACAGCTCAGCTATGCTAGGCCAGGAGGAAGCTGGGAGCTCAGGGGACTCCTGGAATCATTCCCATTCTAGTTCTCCCCAAAAGCAGAGCAGTCCTGTGGTTGCCCCTTTTGTGACCCCACAGATCAGTACCTGTCAGCCTCTCCCAGAGCTCAGCCAACAAAATTGATGACGACGAGATGGAGAATGGTGTTGGCAAAGAGGAAATCGGCGAACGCCCGCTCCGGGGAAATGCCCTGGAACTCGCCCTTGTTCTGGGGGTTGATCTGGATCCGGAGGCAAACTGCACAGCAGAGCAAGAAGGAGCCAGCAGTGAGCACAGGAGGAGGTGGTGGGGGGAAGCACAGACTTCCTGGGGCAGCCCAGGCCAGGATGGGTCACTGCTCCCCCAGGGAGAAGTTACTCCATCCTTACTCCAGAGGAGCAGGACGCTGCCAGGGAATTTGGATGGGGCTGTCACGGAGTCAGTGCTCCCACAGCACCACACACACCACAGTGCCCAGAGTCCCGAGGGGAACGGGCTCAGAGCAGGACTGGACTCACACAGAAGTGTGGATATTCCTGTCCTCCTTTGGGTGTGTCAGAAACACAAAATGATTTGGGCTGGAATGAACCTTAGAGATCTTCTCACTCCAATCCCAGGGACACCTTCCACTATCCCAGGGTGCTCCAAGCCCCATCTACGCTCACCTTGGACACTTCCAGGAACTAGGGCAGTCTGGGCAACCTGTGCCAGAGCATCCCCACCCTCACAGGGAACAATTCCTTCCCAATATCCCACTGTCCCATGCATCCCTGCCGCGGCACGGCCGTGAGGGCACGGCCCGCACTGACCGCCCAGGATGAAGCTGCCGACGGCCGAGATGAAGCCGCTGAGGAAGGAGTTGAAGGGGAAGGTGCCGACGCCGAGGCAGTATCCGAACTGCAGCGCGCCCGTCAGCAGCACGTAGAGCAGGAAGGCGTCCAGCGCCTTGAGGCGCCCGGCGGTGCCGCCGCCGTACTCGGACAGGAAGCGCCGCGCCACGGCGCGCACCGAGCCCGCCATGCTCCCCGCCGCACCGCGCACGCGCCGCGACGTGGCGGGCAGCGACACGGGAAACCGCGCTCTCGGCATGCGCTGAATGCGCCGCGGAGACCGCACCCCCGTGCAAGAGCCAATAAGAGCGCAGAGCTGGCTGTTGCTGGGCAGATTAGAGAGTGGTTCCTGCCGAGGGCCAATCAGAGCCCGGCGTTGCTGCTGGGGGCGGGGCCGTGCCTGAGGCGGCTCGGCTGAGGGAATGTCTGGGACTCCTGGCGGAGGGAGAGTTCAGGGGTCTGTGGCCGAAGGAATGTCCGGGGGGTTCTGGCCGAAGGAATGTCCCGGGGTCTGTGGCCAAAGGAGTGTCCGGGGGGTTCCTAGCCGAAGGAATGTCCCGGGGTTTGTGGCTGAGGGAATATCCAGGGAGTTCTGGCCGAAGGAATGTCCAGGGGGTGTATGGACAAAGGAGTGTCCAGGGTTTCCTGGCCGAAGGAGTGTCCGGGATCTGCCACGAAGCTGGTGGGGAACGGGCCCGCGTGGCCCTGCTTGGGGCTGGGGAAAGGCAAACCACTGCTTTCCCTTTTTTATTTTTCTTTTCCCTCAAAAACGATCACGGTGTCAACTTCATGGAGCCTGAACTGAGCAAAACAGCCGAGACCCAACCAGCTCTGCTGTTTTTCAGTTTCTGAAGCGGGAAGTGACTTTTCAATGAACCTGACGAGAACTTTTCTCTGTGTGTTCATTCTGTTTAAATCATTCCAGCCTTCCCATCTCCAAACGAGGGATGCTCTCGCTGTGGGCAGTGCATCTCCCACTCAGGCTGTGCAATGAGGAAAGGGCATTTTCCTGTCATGGAATCACAGACTGCTTTGGCTTGGAAGGGTTGTTACCCTCACCTTCTGCAGCCCAGTTTCTTGCTAGTAGAGCCTTTGGGGTGGGTTAGAGTGAGATGGCTCTGAAGGATGCGTGTTTGTAAGTATATACCTGCAGATTTATTGTAGAACAGTTTGGTTGCACAGAAAAACGACTATGTAGCCATTTTGGTAGTCATTTATAGTAATATGACTTTTATAATAATAGTATAGTAATATATAATATTACTATATTATAATATAGGAATATGTCATTTATAGCAATATGGTATAAAACCATAAAGGTGCCACTTAAGAAGATATGTAAGAAAGGAAAAGATATGGGAAGAAGGAATTCACCACCTGTGAAACAGTAAACATGAGGCACATAATCACAGGCTGTGATTAGATCAGGTATTAACAACAGATGGGATATAACAGGATAAATGGAAATCATCAATGCAGCAAAGAACTCTCCAGTCCTGTTGCTACTTCATATGGCCACATCACCTTTTTATGGAATACCTGTAAGAGAAGAAAACAATGTCCTACTTGGGACAGTTTAAAAAATAAGGAAATACCCATTTTTCCAATTCCTTGTCTGGCATAATACCAGTGAAGCAGCAATAATGGAAACGTATGAAATATGTTTTCTCTAAATAAACAAAAAACCTAAAGCACGCTGGAGCTCCTTTACACTCCCCAGTATTTTTACTTGCTCTAGGGTGGCCAAGGTTTCAGAGGGAACACACAGTGATCCTCCTTTCCACCACATCCCCAGGAATTTGACCTTGGAGGAAGGAAGTTGTACTGATGCCTTGGAGTGGCTTCCTAGAACAGAGGCTAGATAAGGTTAACAGAATAAAGTGGGTTTACTTATAATTTTATTAAATTTTATTTTATTTTATTTATAATTATTTTTTTATTTATAAATTTCTTGAAGGCCTTCAATAGACACATCTTGGGCAGTCAAAAGCCTCTCAGAGGCTACACCCAAGGTGGATGAAGGTCACAAGTTTTTCAGACAATTGTAAGTTTGGTCCATTTATAAATCAGGAGTTAATCCTCCAATTACAGTTTCAGCTAATGAAGTTATTTACCCCCAGTTTGCTCCCCACAACTTACTTTTGTTTATAATATTTGGCTGTCCTTGAATTCCAAACCTGGGGGGATTGTTTTGTCTGCCCAAAATGTGAAGACAGTTAACACTCTATATGGAGTTTAGAGTTATGCACTAATGCAGTATTGAAAAATATAAAACACAGGATTTTATATACCGGATTTGGAAAATACAAAAGCTACAATCCTAAGGCACCAGCTCCTTCTCTGTGGGGAGTCCCAGGCTCTGCAGGTGGGTGATGGTATTTGTGTGAGTGTGACCAGCGTGGTGACATCAGAGCTGCCGATCAATGTCTGATCCATCCCTCTGTGCAAATTCCTCCGTGCCCTCGCCAGGGGCGGTCTGAGATGGGCCAGCCTCAGGGAGGTGTTCTTGAGGTGAGTGAAGAGACACTGATTCTCCACCCGGGCAAAAGCAAAACGATCCCAGTCTGCCTCCTGCTGTTGGAAAATGATACACAATTTAGAATTTCTTGTTGCTTTAGTCAAGTCTTCTTCGCCTTTGTCTCAGGGGAAAGGAGTTGAAGTTTCTTTTCAAAGGATCATCGCTCAAGGTGTGATGAGCTTAACATCTCAGCAGACTGGGAGCAGCACAGAAAAGACAAAAAAGATAACGACCATTAATGAACATCAACTCAAACATCACCCCCAGCATGGTCTGAGACACTTGGTCTGAGAAAAAAATGAGGGAACCAAGGAATGAGCACCTAATTGACACCAGAGCCCAAGAGATCCATAACCAACAGGAAACCAAATGCTAAGAGCTGTGTAACTTGAAACCAATGAACACTGAACAAATAATTTCTTTGGGTTTTTATGACATAAGAATCTGGAAAATCGAGTAAAGAGTGATGTGTGATGGAAGGAATTTCTCTGCACACGCAGGCAATGTGTTGTTGAGATATTGGGACACAAGACAGATGATGGACTTTGGACCTGGTTAGCACAAGAGATTTGATAACAGTGTCTTGGCAAGAGCAAACAGAACCTTGAGGATTAAAAAAGTATTCATTCAGAAAGGTTTACCAGAAAAAGAAGATTTCATTAAACTCTGCAAGCAAGAGATGTTGTAACATGCAAAAGTTTGTGCTTGTGATTTTAACCTAATCTTGGTAGTAAACATTGCTAGTCTTCCTAAACCAGTATATAAGCATTGGTACGCCACAGTAAATTGGGATTCTGATCACTGAATCCATCTTCCCCATCTCTCTTCATCGCCGACAACGTGTGGATGAAATGATTTCTGTTGCACATCCTAGTTAGAACAACATCCTGCCCAGAATAAAGTACGGCCTTCATTCTCTAACACTAAATATGCTGTTGGAGGGATTTGCTTTTCCCGCAGTTTCAGTGACACTGCAAGGGAGCCATAAAAAACACGTCTTTGATACCAACAGTCACATGGATCTGCTGGGCCCAGGCTGGGTTGTGGCAATCAGTTTGGCTGTGTGAGACACAGCAGCTGTTCCAGGCCAGTGGCAGCTCTGGGGCGTTGGTAATCCACTGCCAGACACCACTCCCTGCTGGGTTTATGTCGGATTAAGCCCTTTTCTGACCCAGAGACGGGGCAACCGAGAGGTGTTTTTAAAACTTTTATTCCATTTTCAGTCTCATGTGAAGGGTGAGACAATACAGATGTTATAATTCACCATCACAATCAGAAGCCAACTATTTCCTAATTACAGCACACTATAAGTGTTTCTTGGCCTATCAGCTTTTTCCACTCCTTGCTGTAAATGCCTTAAAGCCAATCACCTAAAATTACCCCTCGTGGGTCGTACTCCAATGTATCTTTCATAGTTCTATTTCTCCAAAGTATCTCGTGTTATTTGCAAGGCCACCTTTTGAAACTTGCTTCTGGTTCCATTTCTCTCTCAGCAGTCTGTCCTATTCCATGGCATTTCTGAGCCAGCATTTCTTATCTCAAGGTTTGCACACAGATGCACACTGTGTGAGCCTTCTGCCAGGCTTTGAGAATTCCCTACAAATCCACTTCCCACAGGTTTACAGACAGGCCACAGGGGAGAATTGTACAACTGCCCCTCACTCCTGCAATCCTGCAGGTATTGTAGCAATTCCTGCACGCATCCCCAAGGGCCATGGGTTGGGTTTCATCTTTGTTATTCTGAAAGAAGGCAGACTTGGAGCAGTTTGCAACAGATGGAGAGAAGGAGACGAGAGACCAAACACCCATCCCCTGCCTCTGGCATCTGTTCAGAAATCACATCTTCCTTCGCTGTGACCCCTTGTTCTGATTGGCCAGGGGAAACTAGCAAAAAAAAAACGTATGGAAATGATGGTCTTGCCCAAAAAATAATGACTTTAATAACAAAATAACAAACGTGGAAAACTACAGACTACAGGGCAAGATCCAAACACTTGAGGCCATGGCAAATGCTACAGGCTATAGGGGTCCTCTGAGGGCAAGGGTGTCACTGGTGAGATGGTCACAACACACAGAAGAACACCATGCCTTTCAGAAGGCTGCTCTCTGTTTATTTTAACAGCATTCTGTCTTTTATGCCTTTCCAGAAAGTTTATACTTATTCATTGGCCACAACAAATCAGCACAGTGCTCATTGGCCCTGAGCACTCTACACCATTGTTTTCAGCAAACGTCCAGCTGCAGGCCCCCTCGTTTATCTTCTCTTCTCAGTTTCCATGCCAATGATGTTGACAGAATTCCTCTCAAGGGTAAATCGGACTCTTATCACTCTCTTCTCCAACTAACTCTGTCTGGCTCACAGACCAGCTGTCAGGCCCTTCCACACAAGGGTCCAGTCACAAATGTGAACCTGGAACATGACCTTATTTGTATCAGGTGCCGAACCAACTGAGAGCAAGAACCAAAAACCTGACCAAATATAGAATAGTTCTAGTGACATATTGACTCCCATGACCCCACTCACCACGACCTGACTAGATGTCCCTTTTCCAGTATCCTGTAACCCTAGGACACCCACAGTAACAGGTCATGACACAGCTTTGACCCAACTGGCCAATCAATCTAAACGACCATCACCAGTGTCCAATTAACAAATCACTCTTCAGTAAACAATCTCTGTAACACATTCCACATGTGCCAAACAACAAGCTTGGTGAATAGAGCTAAGAATTGTTTTCTACTTTCCCTGAGCTTTCTCACTGCATCTCACAGCTTCCCAGGAAAAATCCTGGGAGAGAGAATCATGTCTGTCTCTGTTCAGAAAATGTGAATTCCACAAGACTGTATTGGGACAGCTGTGCACAGTATAAAAAACCCCAAAGATGTTATTAGAATGGTGTGAGTCCACTGAGAAGAGAGTTTATCAGAGAACTGGGGCACATCACACCTGAGGAGAAGCAGAGAGAAGACAAAGTCGAGAGGAGGGATTTGCCTGAACTGTCCACTGAGGGAGAGTCAGAGACAAGTTAGAGCCAGGCCTCTCAGAAAGGTGTAGGTCTTAAAGGAAATCTTTTCTGCACAGAAGGAAATAAATATTCACAATGAAAACACAAGGGAAGTTGTGGCACCACAGGGAAGTTGATACATCCATCCCCTGCTTGGAGATACTCATACTTACTGGGAGAAGGTCATGATCAACCTTGTTCAGCTTTGCTTTTAGCAAGTATTTGACCTCCAGAGGTCCTTCCCAATCTCATTTTCTCTGTGGTTTGATTATACTCTTGCTGTTCTTCCACAAGTGTTTTCCCACAAGGTGTTTTTTCAGATTTGGATACCTAATTGGTCCCTGAGGTTTGACACAGTGAGGAAACACAGGACTGTAATACACTGCCACTATTATATAAAGGAGCTGAAGAGAGAGGACATTTTTTTTGCCAGAAATCAATTGTCAGACTAAGTTAAGGAGAAACAGAATCAGACTCAGAATACTCTGTATCATCGTGGATTGTTGTGGATATACTGGTAACTACCTGGAGCATTTCTTAGAGTACGGGTATAGTTTTCTGAAGAATAGGGAAGTTTAAAGGAACATGGACTTGAAAAACTGAACTTTTAATCTTCAAATTAAAGTTAAAGCCTTTGGCTGTTACTGAGGGAGTTTCTTGGTTTAGGGGACCACTCTCAACTTCCAGATAATATCAGTCCAACTGTGGTATTGAAAAGTATGTCCTATATTTAGTATGGTTTGTGAGAGGGAAGTTTTGTATTGGTGTTTTTTGAGAAATAGCTATAAAATGATGCCAATAAACTCCTGTGTTTTGCTTGGAAAAGGGCTCTAGGGGGAAAGATTTGATGGGAACAGTGTATTAAGAAGGGTTGTAGCATCCCAGTTTATAGCCATCTTTTTGTTGAGCATTTCAAGAGGGACATTTGAGTGTCTTCTTTGATATGGGTTATCAGCTGAATAAGATGGGATTGCTTTTCCTGGAAATTCATTGTGTTGTTTTTTTATGTCAGTAATTCATAAATATCTGAAATTAGTCTGAAGTGAATCTAAAACCAGATTAAAAATATCTACATAACATAACAGATAAAACCTGGGAAACCTGAGTGCAAAACAAGACATGTCTCTTTTTAGGGCAAGGAGGAGTGGTATCTGGGAGGAAGAGGACAGAGAATGCAGTTGAAAAACCACAGATGGGACCTGGCCAGCCTGCAAGAAAAGGCTTTGATTGAAGGGCATCAGACAGTTTTCAGGTTTCACTTCAGGAGATGATGGCATGGTGGAGTAGTGCAGCAGTGCCACAGACAGGGTCTGGACAGAGAACACTGAGCTTGGGGTGGGGGGCTGTGAGAGGGAGGGATGCTTGGACACAGGGGCTCTGAAGAAGAATGTCCATCAGCATCAGAGTTGATCCACTGGAGCTGTAGAGCCGAGGGTAAACAAACAGACAATTTCCTCACAGTTTTTCCCATTCCCTCTCTCCCACTGGTGCTTGCTGTAGCGTCCAGCACTGCTCTGTGCATTTTGGCTTTTCTCAGTGGTAGCCAGAAGCCTTAACTTTGCAGCATTGCTTGTCTTTCTGTCTGGCCTCTTCTCTGAAGAGTCTTTACCACTCTTTTTTAACTTGTCTCCTTTTAACTGCAGCAACTTTCTCTTTTACAATACTAATGTTTCCTTGAACCAATCTAGCATGCTTCAGAGCGAGTCTGTGGTGAGATTGCATTCCTCTGTGGTAAGTCTGTGGACACAGCAAGGTTCTCACTCTGGGCACTGGGCTTTATTTTGGTTTGTTGGAGTGTGGATGTTGTCAGATCATACAGGGAGACCCAGGGTCTATAACAGCTTCTGCACCTCTCTCAGTGTGACATGAGGGAATTGTAGGAATTGTTTTGACTGGATTGAGGACTCAGTCTTACAAATGAAGCTTAGGGTTCCTATTTCATGACCAGGGTTTTTAATATGTGGTTACTGTGGCTGCTTCAGTCTTTTACAAGAGGTTTGTTGTTGGTATTGCCCTGTAATGTTAGCAAAGCCAAACTGACACATGTTCAGCTGTTTTCCAACTGTTCCCAAAACAGGTATTTTCTTTTTTTGCCAGAAATGATGTCTCAATGAACCACACAACTGTAGTGGAATTTGTCCTCTTGGGACTGGCTGAGAGCCGCCGTTGGGAGATCATCCTCTTTCTGTTCCTTGGCATTGCCTATCTCTTGATCCTGCTTGGAAACCTTTCTGTCATCAGCATCACTCTTACCAATAACTTCCTTCAGACCCCCATGTACTACTTCCTCAGGAATTTTTCCCTTTTGGAAATCACTTTCACCTCTACGTTCCTCCCCAGCACCCTGTACAGCCTCCTGACAGAGAGGAAGACGATTTCCCTGCCTGGTTGTTTCCTCCAGGTGCTGTTTTTCTACTGCCTGGGTACCTGCACCATTTTCTACATGGCAGTGATGTCCTTGGACCGCTACGTTGCCATTTGCCGCCCTCTGCACTACCCAGCCATCATGAACAGCAGGTTTTGCCTGCAGCTGATCCTGGGCTGCTGGGCAGTGAGTTTTCTCCTCATGTTTCCCCCCACCATCATGACAGTGCTGTTGCCATTCTGTGGTCCCAATATCATGAATCACTTTTACTGTGACGTTTCCCTGTTGTTGCAACTGTCCTGCACAGACACAGGCTTCATCGAAGAGCTGATGTTCATCATACTCATCATCATCCTCCCTGGTACCCTGATAGTAACTGCTGTTTCTTATGGCTGCATCATTGCCACCATCTTGCATATACCATCATCTGCAGGTAGGAGGAAGGCATTTTCCACTTGCTCAGCTCACCTCATGGTGGTGATGGTGTTTTACAGCACGTGTATTTACAGGTACATCCGCCCAGCACAGCGAGGTGGGCAGGACTCTGACAAAGTTCTGTCTTTGTTCTTCTCTGTTCTGACTCAGACACTCAACCCATACATCTACTCGCTCAGGAACAGGCAAGTCAAGGAAGCTTTAAAGGAGAGAATTCTGAAGTTTTCTGGCTCCCTGAGGCAGATGTGAATGGTGGAGCAGCCCATCCAAGCGTCTGAATTGTTTCCTAGAGGCAACATCTGTGTTGTGAATTAAAGATGCTGATTTCAAATGGTTTATGCTTTCTAGATGTTCTGTAATTCCTTCTGTTGGCAATGAAAATATGCCAGCACAGAAAGGATTTTCTAATCTTCTGTGACCCAGTGTCAGCTTTGCCTCAGCATTCCCCGCCTTGCTGGGATGTGTTTGCCTTAGTGAATAACCAAATTCCACTCACACCTTCTACCCCACAGTGGGACAGAACAGAGGCAGAAAAGAGGAAAAACAGAAACAAAGACTCTCATAGATTGACATAAAGACAGAGACATGGTTTGCCAATTTCTACCAGTAACGAAACATTTGGGGATTTGGGGAAAACCAATGTAATTTATTGCCAACTAAGATAGTTTAGATTGTGAGAAACAAAATTAAATACTAAACACCTGTACTTCCCCCTTTTCTGTTCATTCATTCCAGACTCCAGCACTGTCCCCAGCAGTTTCCCCTCTGCTGCTTCTTTCCTCTCACACTTTTCCTCTGCTCCAGTGTGGGCTCTCCACAGGCTGTGGAGAACACATTGAGCTACCACGCTACAAAGCAACTACAGAAATAGCATCCTTATTAATATTTTCGTTTTTAGAACTTCAGCTTCCACAAGGCTGTGTTTACAATCACTACCATACACAGTGTACCCATCAAGAATTCCTTGTCCTCCCTCTAATTCAATACAGGATAATCCTTGATCCCAAGCACAATTCATGGAACATTTTGTTTCAGCCTTAGCTGTAAAGGCATTTTCAGCTTTGGGGCTGGCTTTGGCTGTGTATAGTGAATCCACGAATCTTCACCAGTAATTTTTACAGCTGTGTGGATGGTCAGGAGAACTTGGAATGATCCTTTCCACTTTTGCTTGAGTGGTTCTTTGCTCAGTCTGGACATATCCCCAGTGTCCTAGACAGTGAGAGTGTGGTTGAACATCCAAGGTCACTGATGATGCTAAAACAATAAACCTATGCAAAGATTAGAGTGGTTTTTCCCACACTTCCTCAAATTGTGATTCCTTGCTGTGTGTTTTTCCCTGGGTATAATTACAGCCAGACATTGTTTTCCATAGAGGATTTCATGTGGAATTACCTCCTCTTGGAACTTGGCTGAATTGTAATTCTCAGCAATGCCAGGAGAAGAGCCTCTCATCACTTAAGTGGTGCTTCCTGTCCATTTTGGCCAGTGGTCTTGTTGAGCCTCATGGTGTTGGTCCTTTGGACACTGACTGTGGCAGGTGTGAGGGTCTGCACAGAGGCTGTGTGTGCAAAAATACAAGTGACACCAGGTCTCTGGAAAATCACTTTTTCCTAAACAAATGATAGACAATAATTAACATTGCCTTGAAATAAAAATAAATAAATAAATAAAAATTTAAAAAAAAAACCACATTTATTCTCATTATTTCCTTCAGTACCCTTTGTATTTTCTAGCTTGTTCTAGCTTTAATCCCTGGTACCTAAGCACCATGCTCACTCATTCCCCCGGGTGGATGGGAGCAGAATTGGAAAAAGGTGAAACAGGGCTTGAGATAAGAACAGTTTAATAATTGAAATTAATTAAAATATAATGCTAATAATAACAATTATAATAATGAAACAGAGAGGGAGGAATAAAACCCAAAGGAATCAAAGGGTGCACAGCACAATTCCTGACCTGACCAATGGCCAGTCCATCCCTGAGCAGTGACCAGTGCCTCCCAGGCAGCCCTGCCCAGTTCATATGCTGGGAATGTGTTCTGGGGTGTGGAAGAGCCCTTTGGCCAGTTCAGGTCAGCTCTCCTGGCCCTGCTCCCCCCTGGCTTCTCATTCCCCTGCTCACTGGCAGAGCCTGGAAAACTGAAAGTTTGATTTGAGTGAACACTAAACCATCCGTGTGTTATCAATATTATTCCTGTATTCAATCCAAAACACAGCACTGCTGCAGTTACTAAGAAGAAAATTATCTCTGTGCCAGCTGAAACCAGAGTAATGTAAAATTTCATGAGGAAATGGTCACCCACTCAAGAATTCCCCTCTCTTCCTTTCTTCTTTAGATTGAAGATTTCTAAATCAGCTTGTGTCTGTTGGCCAGAGTATCAACGCTCTCTGACCATGCAGGTTTCAAAAAATATTGCCAAGGGAGGCAAGGCATACCATTCCTCATTTTCCTCAATGCTTTTCTAGATATTTCAGATTTTTATAAAGTTTGGTATCCAGAAACATTCATCAATCCTTCAATTCTTAAAAACATTGTATTACAGTTTTCCATTGGTTGTATTGGTCTGGTGTGGTTGCAATACGTCGTTATCAAACATCCTGCTGCAATTCTCTGTGATGCTTTCCAAAACCAAAGAAATTATTTTGTTACAAAATTTTCAGAAGGCAAAATGAAAAATAGCCAGCGATCTCTCTCATGAATTATTGACTGGAGAATGTTCAAGAACTGCTTAAAAAGGAAATAAACAGTACAACCAGGCAATGGTAACAGTGTCATCTTTCTTCTGTAATCTCTCAGTGATGATGGATCAATGAGTAAATGTAGTTCTTGATGCTTTACAGGCTGTGATGCATTTCTTCTTGACTTGATACATGGCAAATGGGGAATGGAGAAATAGAACTGTCATCACAGCATTTCTGACCCTGGAATTTGGGAACATCCCAGGAATGCCATCTTTTCTCTTCCTCCTTTCCTTGTTTCTCCACCTGCTTTTCCCACCTCACTGTTACTACACTTTTTTTATGGAAGTTTACTAAGTGTTCTACCAACAACTAGGACTCTCAAAGCACTGAATAATCTCCATTTTTTACACAGTTGTGACTCCACTGCTCATCTACAGTCAGACAAATAGAAAAGTGAAGATTACTCTGAGCAAAGTGGTCAAGAAATGTGCATATTTCATAAAGGTTAGGGAATTGTAAGCATTTTTCCCCCTAGAAGACAATGAAAGAAAATAATGTATTCGAGGAATGCTCCTCATTAAATTTTTAGCCCTCAGAGCCTGTGACACTTACCCTTGACTTTTTACTATCAAATTGGCTAATCTGAGTGACTGCCCAAAGTGAGGATGAGGCACTTTTGTGTGGAAAAGGGTTCTCTCTTTATGAATTGCACAGGTTGCCTGGGTGTCCAGTTCAGATTTCGTCTAAGCAGTGATTCCCCAAATCAACTGATTGCAATCCCACTCCTCTGCACAGTGTCCCATTTCACTTTGTCAGAGTTGTTAAGGACAGTTAAATCTTTAGATTTAAGGAATAATATTTTAGACAGCTAAAGATAGATCTAAAGATTAATTATTCTAATTCAGAGAGAACAATCCAACATCTTGTTTAAAGTAACTTTACCAACATGACTACAATTGTCTCAGTGGATGTGAATACTACACAGATGCAAGTGGGAATATTTTTTCAAAAATTAAATTACATGTGGTAACTCTTAACTGGTTCCACACTTTTAGACATTTCATATTCATTTGTAATTGTCATCCCAGCTGTTTTCAGCCATTTATGTGAACTTCAAAACTTTTCTTTTCTAGGCCAAACACTGGTGGCAAAAGTTAGCACAGTTCTACAGTCATGCCTCACCCAGCATCCTCTTTAAGGTTTATCTCACTGAGCAGAGCAGGATGTGCTAAAGGTCTGAAGGAACAGAGGACAGGGCCTGGGGCACTGCATTTAGACCTGGATGTTTGCATGCAGGGCTCACCCAGAACGGGTGGGGGGAGGGAGCAGGGAGTTGGGCTGGCTGCTGGCTCCTGAAGGCGTTGGCAGCGTGTGTGCAAGCACTGCAGTCACTGCGTGTGTTGCAGCACTGCAGTCACTCTGTTGCAGTCAGTCTGTGTTGCATTGAGCATTGCAGTCGCTGTATGTTTCAGTGCCAGTGTTGCAGTGAGTGTTGCAGTCACTGTGCGTTGCAGTCACACTGTTTCTGTCACACTGTTGCAGTTGCTGTTGCAGTGACAGCGTTGCAGTCACACTGTGGCAGTCACTCTGTTGCACTGATAATGTTGCAGTGACAATATTGCAGTCACTGTGCATTGCAGTGACACTGTTGCAGTCACTGTGCATTGCAATGACAGTGTTGCAGCCACCGTGTTGCAGCCAGCATTGCAGTGACAAAGTTGCAGTGACAGTGCTGCAGCCAGCATGTTGCAGCCACAGTATTGCAGCCAGCATTGCAGTGACAATGTTGCAGTCACTGTGCATTGCAGTGACAGTGTTGCAGTGACGTTGCAGTCTCTCTGTTGCAGTGACTGTATTGCTGTCACAGTGTTGCAGTGACAATGTTGCAGTCACTCTGTTGACATCACTCTGTTGCAGTGACAGTGTTGCTGTGACTGTGTTGCAGTGACACTGTTGCAGTCACTCCATTGCAGTGACAGTGTTGCTGTGACTGTTGCAATGACACTGTTGCAATGGCACTGTTACAGTCACTCTGTTGCAGTGACAGTGTTGTGGTCACTCTGTTGCAGTGACTGTTGCCATCTGTTGCAGTGACAGTGTTGTGGTCACTCTGTTGCAGTGACAGTGTGTCCATCACTCTGTTGCAGTGACAGTGTTGCCATCGCTCTGTTGCAGTGACAGTGTTGCAGTGACGTTGCAGTCTCTCTGTTGCAGTGACTGTATTGCTGTCACAGTGTTGCAGTGACAATGTTGCAGTGACAGTGTTGCCATCACTCTGTTGCAGTGACAGTGTTGCAGCCACTCTGCTGCAGTGACAGTTCTGGGCTGGGCCCTGCAGCTGATGCCTGCAGAGCAGGCTCTGTGCCTTTGCGGTGGTTTGGAAGAGCAGGTTTGGGTCCGTGGCATTTCCTTTGCAGCTGCCCTGGGCGAGGATTGCTGACAGCACCTTGGCACTGCCTGGGCACTGCTGTCTGGCTTCTGAGAGGGAAGGTTGGTGCAGGAGAAGTTGGAGGCCTCCTGAGCTGTCTGAAATCAAAGTCTGTGAGTTTGTGCTCTAATAATGAGCCCTGCTGGGAACACTTTGTCCAACTTTGTTTCTGGTCTCTCACCTCGCACTGGGCTCTATTAAAGCTCCCAGTAAGTTTGTTCCTGCTTCTGCCTTGTCATTTCCTCAAGGCACCTTGTCAGATTGTGCCACAGCCACGAGGAACTGGGAGGTGGTACCACAGTCCTGCAGGGGCTCATTAAAAAGCTGACAGCCATAATGAGCTCTGTGGTTGTTCTTGTGCTGGAAGCATTGTGTGGTTAATTAGGGAGCTCCCAGCTGTGTTTCAGTGAATACCTACAGCTTAATTTCTGTTTGTCTTTTGTTCTAATTATGCCTGACAGGGAGAATGGAAATGGAAACATTTTAATAGGGAATTAGTCTGCCTTATACCCTGGTGGGAATAAGGCACAGAGAGGAAAATATCTTTGTGATAAAGCAGGGAGAGACCTGAGTTAAAGTTTGAGTCATGTGCTGGCAATAAGACAATTCTTATTCCAGCCTCTTCTGTTACTGCAACTCACAGCAGCGCCAAAGGCTTTGTTTGCAAAGCCTTTCTCTGCTCTAATTAGCATACCTTTACCTGCTATACTAATTATACACAGAGACAGAAGGGATATTCATCACCATTGCAAAAGGCTTTCAAGGCCTTTTTTAATGACTGAAAGAAAAAATCTTAATTAACAAATAATGTCATATATTTTACTCAATTCCCCCGTGCTCCAGTTTTCCCAGGACATGAACCCTGAAAAGAACTGGCTCAGTGGGGAGATGGACAGATGAAAAATTTTCAGGCACAATTGGAATAAAAAATATTTAAACAATAAATTACGAAAACTTGAATATCTACCTGGAGATCAAACTGAATATCTACCATGAGATCATGATGTGTCACTCAGATGTCTGTACTGGGGCTGTGGCAATACTAGAAGGCTAATAGTTTTAAATTAAAAGACAATAGATAAGCCACTTAGTTATTAGAATAGATATAAGGAAGAAGATTAGCATTTAATTATTAGAGTAGATATAAGAAATATTCTTTTTATTATGAGGGTGTCACAACAATTGAATGGCCTGCCCAGAGAGCTTTAGGTGCCCCATCCCTGGAAACATTCAAGGTCAGGTTGGATGGGGTTCTGAGTAACTTGGTCTAGCAAAAGGTGTCCCTGCTCATTGCACAGGGGTTGAGTTAGATGATCCCTTACTACCCAGATTATTCTATCATTCTATGAGTGATTCCAGTACCTTGAGGGAGGTGATCCTTCCCTTCTAGTCAGTACTAGTGAGGTGACACCTGGAGTACTGTGAGCAGTTCTGAGCTCCCAGTAAAAGAGAGCCCCAGGTGTGCTGGGGAGATTCAGCAATGTGGCCTGAGATGATGGAGGGACTGGAACATCTCTCCTGTGGGGAATGCTGGGTGCAGCTGTGAGTTTTTACCCTGGAAAGAGCAGGTTGTGGTGGGATATTATCCATGGATGTAAGTCTCTGAAGGTAGGATATAAGTGGGAGACATACACGTTCTTTTCACAGTGGTGTGCAGAGACAGGACAAGAGCCAATGGGCACAAACTGAAACACGAGAGGCTCTGTCTGAGCATCAGCAAACACGTTTATCTGTGAGGGTGACCAAGCACTGGTACAGGTTGGCCAGGGAGGTTGTAGTGCCTCCATGCTTGGAGATGTTCCAAAAACACCTGGAACTGGTCCTCAGCAATTGGTGCTTTAGGTGGCCATGCTTGAGCTGGGGCATTGGACCAGACAACAGCTGAAGGTCCCTTCCCACCTTGACAATTTTGTGTGACTCTAGGGCAGTGTCAGTGTGCAGAAGAGTAGAAAACAGCTCCAATTCATGCTCTGGTGACCACCTGCATGCAGGCTTTCCCATCCATGATCAGTGGTTTGCAGATAATGTCTTCAGGGTGGGCAAGGCTACGCAGGTTGCAGCACAAAGGTTTGGGTGATACCACCAGAGCAGGAAAGGGAAGTGGTGATGAGCAGGGATGTGGTGGTGAGCAGGGGTGTGGTGCTCAGCACAGTGGCCTCTGTGAGAACAGACCAGGGGCTCCCTTCACGCTGCTCTGACATCAGACACAGTTCCACAGGGCTTGACTATAGACCCACCTCAGGTCAGGGTTAAGCCAATCAATGAAGCTAGTGGTGTCTCTCCAAAAAAAAAAAATATTTGTAAAAGGGCAAAATGCTGCATGGCAGTGAGGAGTGAGGCAAAACACAGTGTGAGAAACAATTCTTGAACAGCAAATCACCGAAGGAGAGGGGAGTGCTCCAGGTGCCAGAGCGGATATTCCCCTGCTGTTCTTGGGAGAGACCATGGTGGAGCAGGGATTTGCATTTGAGCTTTGCCCAAATCTGTAGGACCACAGTGAGATGGAAAGGAAAAATTACATTTTCAAGTGTTGGGAAGGATGAAAGTTTGACAAGAAAGTTTAACAGATATGCATGCTTGGCAGAAAGCTCTCTGAATGTATAACCTGAGAATGAAATAGAGATGGAAGCAAGTTTTGATATAGAAGAATAATAGATGTGTAAATTGATGTTTGTTTAGCAAAGGTAATATTGAGTTGGAAAGAGATTTTATGACTTAGAGCAAAGGATAAGGTGACCACAAACAAAGAGATGTTTTTTACCAAGCAGAAAGATACCACAGGCAAACAAAACATGGGGCAAGTAGAAAAAAGGTCTAAGAATTTTCCACTGCAAAAAAATTGAAAAACAACTGTAATATACTAACTCGTGTGATTGGATAGTATTAAGCATAATATGGTAATGACAGTAGTTATGATAAGCTATAGGTAAAAGTAAAGGTGTTTATTGGTTGTTATGTATTAAGATGCACAGCAAAGAAAAGTATGTAATGCAATGTAACCAAAATTAAAGGCTACGGGCTTGTCTGCAGCTGGGGCTGACAGCTGTAGGCACAGGCTCTGCCACCCACGACCCTGGACTGCTGTAACTTCTTGGATACAATTGGAACTGCATTTTGGAGAGCTGTCTGAAGTCCCACATCTCTCGTCTCAGGCTCTTGCTGTCATTCATCTGACACTTTAACCCATGAAAGAACACTTTTTATTTTCCTCATTTCTCATGTCTTTACCTAGGCAGGCAGCTCTGCTGTGTCCCGTGTCTGCTGGTGAGCGCAACCCCAGGACTGGGTCAGCTGGGAGTGTGGAATAGATAAAATAAGGGACAGGTGTGCCTGGAGTGCCAAAAACCAAAGTTTAATAAAGGAAAAATAAAGGCACACTAACAATAAATACACAACAAAATCATAACTCCCTGTACACTGTAGGGAGCTACTCCATTAGACAATGAAATGAAACAAACACAAACATATATAGAGGGCAGGGGATCAATGAACAAAGAGAAAGAGAAACCATACCTTATACAGAACACAAGATTAACCAATCAGAAAGCAGGGTTCATAACATAACCTTATATGGAATAACTTAATCTGCATAACTGCTCCCATCATTCCTTTCTTCTCACCCAAACTTTGGAATGCCCAGAACCTGTGGTGTACCCAGGACTGGCCCTGGTAGGCTCAGGGGCCTCCACACGGCTCCGAGGTTCTTGCCTGGTTAGTCTCTGCACCCTCACCATCTGACACTGTGCCAGACCTTGTTGGTTCTGGCTCCTTGTGGACCTGGAGCACCTGGAGAGGAACGCAGGAATGGACTCCCTGTTCATCTTCCACATGGTCCCTGAAGCTGCTGACTCCTCCTCTCCTGCTCCCATGGCTTCAGTGGCTACCTCGAACAGTGCTCAGATGCCTTGGAGTGGCTACCTGGAACAGAGGCTAGACAAGGTTAAGAGAATAGAGTGTTTATGAAAGGCCTTCAGTAGACACACCTTGGGCAGTCAAAGCCTCCCAGAGGCTATACCCAAGGTGGACAAAGGTCACAAGATTTTTCAGACAATTATAAATTTGGTCTATTTACATATCAGGGGTTAATCCTCCAATTACAGTTTCAGGTAATGAAGTCATTTACTCCCAGTTTGTTCCCCACAACTCACTTTTGTTTATACTTTTTGAGGCCTGAGGCTTTAGGGTGTCCTTGAGTTTCAGGCCTGGAGGGATTGTTTTGTCTGCCCAAAATGTGAAGACAGTCAACACTCTATATGAAGTTTAGAGTTATACACTATGCAGTGTAGGATTTGAAAAATATAAAACTAAAATCCTAAGGCATCATGGCACACACTGGCCACATGACAGAGATGAAAGTGCTGCACCTAGAGAGGGTATTATGGGGTGGAATTTAGGTGGAAAGGGATTTTATGGGGTGGCAGATCAAAGACAATGTGGTGCAGGACTGGATGGAAAGTGTGGAGTGGGCATGTGCCAGACTGTGGGCATCCCTTGGTCCTTTCTGGCCATGTGCCCATCCTCTTGACACCCAACCCTGAGATATTTATATGCATTTATGAGATTCCCTCTCATTCTTCCCTTCCTAGACTGAACAGGTCCAGCTCCCACAGTCTTTCCTCATCAGAGATGCTCCATTAATCATTTTGTGGCCTCTGCTGGGCCTTCTCTAGTAGCTCCTTTCCTTTCCTGTTCTGAGAGACCAGGCCTGGACACAGCACCCCAGGTGTGCCTCACCAGGGCTGAGTAGAGGGGCACAATCCCCTCCTGGACCCTCTGGCCACACTCTCCCTGATGCACCTGAGGATCCTTCTGGGCCTTGTGGCCCCAGGGGCACATTGCCAGCTCATGGGAAATCTGTCACCCACCAAAATCCTTCTCTGCAGAGCTGCTCTCTGGTAGGCCAGCCCCCAGCCTGGTACCTGGGGTTTTTCCTCCCCCAGTGCAGGACCCTACACTTGTCCTTGTTGAACCTCTTTAGATTTCTCTCTGTCCAACTCTACAGCCTGTCAATGTCCCACTGAAAGACAGAAAAGCCTTCTGGTGTATCACCCAGTCCCACCAGTTCTGCATCATCAGCAAACTTGCTGAGGGTACATTCTATGCCTTCTTAGATAAATGATCAGGAAAAAAAAAAACCTGAAAGAAACGCAACTCTTCCTCTCACAAGTGATCAGGCTTCTCTCTGCAATATTGCTTTTGCCTTGTCTGTGCAATTCTGCTTTTGCCTCAGCCATATTTGACATTTTCTATCTCATTCCACACCACAAGGGCACCTCCTGGCCCAGTCAGGTCTGATCAGCTGATCCAGTGGGAGAAAGTTTCCAGTTCAACCCACAGACATTTTGCAGGTGTAAAGAAAATGCTTCACCTGGGGTTCAAGGGGATTGAAGGGCAGACAGGTTGCAAACAGGCTGGCTGGTCTTTAGTCTGTCTGAGCATCCTGAGGGGGTTCCAGGTTGGTACTAGAAACCCACCTGATCTCCCCTTGCATGTGGAGATGCCTCTGTTTCTGACAGGCTGGGTAAATGTTCTGTACAGGCTGTACCTGCTGCCTGGACTGCAAGGGCCTGATGGAGACAAGGGGAGCCCTTGCAGTATTTGGGGACTGAGACCTGTCCTGCATGTCCCACCCATGCTCAGGTTCTCCTAGAGTGTCATCTCCTCACTCTCACACTCAGGGTTTGCACCCACCTCCCAAGAAGGCTGTGGACACAAGTGAGTTTGAACATTTTTTTATTGATGCCCAGAAACAGAGCTGGAGCAGCAGTGGGAGGAAGAGAGCAATGGGAAGCTGTGTCTTCTTGGGACCTGCCACGGAGACTCTTAGTGCAAAAGCCTGTGCCTGCACCACAGAGGCTTCTCTGACTCCAGTTCAGCTGCCCCTGGGAGCTTCTGAGCACCAGCAGGTGTGGAGAAGGGGCACTGAGCATTTTAGCCAGAGGATGGAGAGCCAGGCAGCTCTTGGAGTGCAAAGCTCCTCAGCTGCTTGCGGATCCAGGGCTCAAAGTACGAGATTCTGGTGAATACCTCAGGGAAGAGGCGGCGTTTATGTGCATAAGAAACAATTCCATGAGCCATCTTATTGCAGACTAATGGGCCACCAGAATCACCCTGTGTCATGAAAGGAGGGAGAGGGGTCAGACACGCCACAGCACAGCTCTCCCTGCCTTAAGAAGCAAGTTTCCTCTTCCCTCCACGTGAAGAATGCCCTCTTCCAACCACCTCCCTCCCTCCAGACCCAGCTCTCAGGGTTTGTAGCTGCCTCACTCTAAGCCTACCCATGAAAAAATTCAGTCCTGGAGACTCTTTGAGGTTCAAAAACTCAAAAAAAAAAAAAGTATATCTACTTTAGACATGGGGAAATATATCAGCCATCCTAGCAAGGATATCACAAGGAATTTACACACTGAATCACTGGTTCGACTGGGTGGAACATTCCCCAGTAAGTAAAAAAGCAAATGTTGCTCACAGTTAGGAAAATGCACCCCAATTCAGGGGGCACATCAGCTCCAGAGTTTCTGTGAGACCCCTCAGCTCATCATTCTGAAGGTCCTGGTTTGTTCTGGTGTCCTTTTACTTTCACCTGAGAACCAAGCTGCCTGTCCAGTCCCAACCTCCTCCCAAGCCCAAAACAATACTTACATAGGAAGTTGCTTTTTTACTGTATTGATCACCAACACAGATCATAGACTGATGCTGGTAGTTATGGAAAAGCTGCTGACATATTTCCTCCTTTTGCACCTTCAGTTTCACCTCTCTCATCACATCAGTCCTGTTCCCTGTGTCAGATGTCCAGCCCCAGCCAGACACCCTACATTCAGCTCCTGCTCCCACACGTTTGTTTCTCCTGGGCAGGGAGATGCATTGCACATTCTCATTGATCTTGGCCTTCGGCTTCAGCTGTCAGGCAGAGAGAACACGGGGTTAGAGCCAGCAAAGGGTTCAGAGCAAGTTCAGAGCCTGGGGAGGTGAGCAGGGGGAGGTCCCTCGGGCAGGAAGGAAGTGTTGGGCCATACCTTCAGCAGCACAATGTCATTTTTGAAGCCAACACGGGAATATTTGGGATGGATGACCCATTGTCCAACAAGGGTCCACTTCTGGCTCTGTTTTCGGACAGAGACGTTGTGGGCTCCCAGAATCACAGTGACCTTCACTGCCCTGCAGGAAAACCAACACATTCCAGCTGCATTGGCCACAGCAGCACAGCCCCCAGGGCAGGTGGATGGAGGAGCTGGTGGTTGATAAACCCCCAGAGCAGCTCTCAGCAAGCTGTCCTGTGTAACCTGGGCTCCTTCACAGCCCAGCTGAGGATCCCTCACCCCACCCTGGCACAGGTGGGAGCTGCCCCATGCTGAGGACAAAGGGAAGCAGGGCAGGGGAGACACTGGACCCCTTCTCCAGCAGCAGCTCTAAGCCATGGGAGGAACCATGACCCTGGAGACTACTGTGAGCATTCCTGTCCCCAAGGCCACTCAGCCCCTGGTAGACAATTCCTGCAACTCACAGAGGGCAGCTCAGCTCCAGAGATGCCTGCTCTGCCTGAAGAGACACGGGGTACTGTCTCAGGGACTATGTGAGACTGGAAAAAATCACCTGTACAAGAACCAGAGAGTCTTACCCCTTTTTATCCAGACAGTGAGCTGCTGAGAGCACTGCGTCTGGGCGAATCAGGAACCCTCCACAGGAACTACTTTGTAAGCCAGCTTGAATTTTTAAATAAGCCATGTAGGGTCTGGAGTGGGCCTTAACTTCCCGTCCACCAATGATCCTTCCTGGAAGAGAGATGGCAAATGTTAATATGACTTGTGCTGCTATTTCCTGTCAAGTCTGGGGCTGCATGAAGGGAGAGGGTCATCCTCTAATGCCATGTGCCAGTGATACCAACAGCTCTCCTTCCTGGGGCTGTCCAAGGCACTGCTGGTGCACAATGGAGAGAAAGACAAGCAGCACTGGCTGGGGTCTGACCAGCCCTGGCTCTGGAGGACTCAAATGCCATCAAAGGCACAGCTCCAGTGCCTCTAATGCCTCACTGGTTTCAGGCACTCTCTGAGCTGGGAGATGAGAGGAGAGAGGAAAGTAGGAGAGTAGAGATAGGAGAGAAGGCGAGGCAGGAGCCTTGCCTGAGACTGACTACTCAGTGTCCATCTGTGCCCTTGCATGTTCTTGTCTGTCCCATCTCTGTGTACTCACCAGCCCCAGCACAGGGCAGAAGGACAAATGCACTTGTGAGCAGAAGGAGAAACAGCATCTCCCACCACTGTCCTGATGAGCCAAACCAGCATCTGTGGCCAGGCAGGGCACAGGTACAGAATGGCAACCTCTGTATATGTCATGTGGAGCTGAAACAGGAAACCTCAGCCTGCCTGTGGCCCTGTCATTTACTGCTTTTGTTCTCACAACCCCCAGACTGTGGCTTGGTGAGGGGCTCATGACACATTCTCTGCATTTTTGTCACAATCTTCTCAAAAAGATGGAGAGATCTGGGCTTGTTCAGAGCACCCACAGTGCCCAGGAAGAGGAATGGGGTGTCTCTTGAGTGCATATCCCATCAGAGACTTCTGGAGAGACCCTGGGACCCTGCATGTGGGATGGTTCCATCTGGATTTTTTTTTATTTTTGTGTTTTGTTTCCCCTCCATCCTCTGATAGCAATGGGCAGAGCTGGCCAGGGCCAGGCAAAGATCCTGTTTTATATCAGAGGGGCTGACTGCCACCAGAGATGTCCTTGGGAAATCAGAAATCACCAATCAGAGTCGCTGAGGGACAAGGCCAGTGGGAGCTTCACGGCCTCAGCCCTGGGTTCTGGAGGATCTGACAAGTCCGTGGTGGTGAGGAAAGTCTCAGGTCCAGCTGGGAAGTCATTCTGTGGGCCCAGTCCAGCCCAGCAGGGGCCCTGGGCAGGTGCAGGGCTGGCTGAGACACAGCTGGAGCTCAGGGGAGGACCAGGCTTGGGGTGTGCACAGGAGAAGGGGAGCAGCCCTGCCCAAGGCCTCTCTGGGTCCTCCCTGGCAGCTCTGGCTCCAGTGTTACAGCCTGGGAAGGACTCAGCCCCTGTTTCCCTGAGCCTCCTTTGGCCATGAGCCCAGCCTGTGAAACCTCCAGGATGTTCCCAATTTTACATGGCTTTGATCTAGAGGAAGCCCACAAATAAATCCTCTAGAGCACACTGGCCTTGCCCCTTACCCTGTGTTCTAAAAAGACCATGGGCTGTAGTACATGTCCTGGGCATCCTCCTGAAACCTGTTTGGTGGAAGGTACAATTTCAGAAATAATGGGAGATCTGAAAAATTCACATGAATTCAATCCTTAGAGGTTTTTTTCCTCTCTGCTGACTACACAGGGACATTGGCTCAGAAGATCACCAACATTTGCCTGCCATCAGATGGCTACAGAAATGAAATCTCTGTTTGCTAACCTCTCCTGTATGGATAAGAAGCAAATTCTGTGAAATTAAAAGATTCAGTCATCAAATGAAGAAACTTCATTTCCCCTCTCACTTCAATCTATTTGTTATTGATCCCTTTGTCTTTGATGCAGATTTGATCTTCATTCTCTGGTTCTCTTATCAGTCTTTTCCCAGACCAGGTGTCTCTGACCACATCAGGGGTGGTGCTGCTCAGAGCTCTGAGCAGGTTGGTACTAGGTGCAGATTTAATTCCTGCAATTCCAATAAAATCTGACTTTTGTTTGATTGGATCTCTTTTTCTACTGTAAGAAGGAGGAAAGGAAAGGAAAGGAAAGGAAAGGAAAGGAAAGGAAAGGAAAG
>QUSF01000166.1:327590-337818 GCA_003676055.1 Chloebia gouldiae | reverse complement strand
GAAAGGAAAGGAAAGGAAAGGAAAGGAAAGGGAAAGGGAAAGGGAAAGGGAAAGGGAAAGGAAAAAAGGTTTGACTTATTGAATTAATAACTGATCTGGAGAATTCCAGACAATGGCTTCTAAAGGAATTGTATATGTTCAGGAATTATGTAAGTTACAGGAAATAATAAATACAATAAATAATTACAAATCAATTCATGCATCTTAGAGCTTTAACTAAGACCCCATGGCACCTGAGTTAGCACTCCAGAACCCCAGCTGATGCCACAATTCTATAATTATCATCCCTGGAGCCAGAAGCAGCCAACACACTGAAGAGACAGAGAAAACTTTATCTAAAGGATGCAGAGACAAACCCTTCCCCAGTCTCTGGCACAAATCTTCCTCTTCCAGCAGGCAGTGAGTGCAGCAGCTCAGATCAGAGGCAGTCTGGGTGCAGCCTCACGTTTTCTAACAATCCACAATTAATACTGTGGATTCTCTGTTCTGATTTCCCTTTAAAAATAGTATTTTCACAGAAGTGTGGGGGATAGAAAACGCAATTTGCTTTCAGTTGTAATCCAGCCTTTCTCCTTTGCCTCAATAATCTCCATACCATAAAAGTAAGATGGAGCTCCAGCAAAAACGTGAAATACAGAAATGCTGAGACAGGTGTGACTCACGCCTGCCTTCCCTCAGACCTCTCCCAACACGTGGGGAGTGTCTCTGAACCTGACTCTGTTAAATACAATTATATATTAAAAGTGATAAACAAGCATTTTCAGGTGATTTCTTTCACCTATAATCATTGCCACTGGCAGCATATGGAATTATTCATCCTTCCAGTATTTTTGGCAGAAAGAGCAAATACCTTCAGCAAACTCCAGTTTCTGTGATCCAACTTCACACAAGCTATGAGATGTCATTCTCAAGTTACAAGATAAAACAGCACAGTTCTAATCTGAGGAGCAGGAGATGCAAACCTACCTCCAACAGAAGACTCCAACAACCTTCCCCTATAGGATTCCTGATGCCTTTGTTAAGGGAAATTATGGGATTCAAGAAGAAAGCAAAATCCCAAATCATCTTTCACTTCTGGTCATTCAAAAATAACAATAATATAATTAGCAAAACTAGATTTTGTCACCATGGGGCTAATTAAAAAATTCTTGTAGTGCTTCACGTCATGTGGATCAGGACCATGTGCAGATGAAGGAACCTTGTGATAACTGGAGCAGAACTAAAATGGGAATTTCCATAGCAGTGCAATCACTTCTCCCCTTTGAAATATGAAAAAATGCAAATTACAATTCTCCCAACCATAGACTTGCTGCCCTGGAGCTTGTGTTTAACTGTGCTTTGAAATAAAGTTCAGTCATTGCAACAAGATTGTTCTATCAGTAAAGCCTTCAGGGCAGTGATTCTAAAACACTTCTCTGCTCCTTTACAAAGTGAATTTTTCTGGTTATACAATAAAAACTTGGTCTACACATACACAAAGTGGCACAGATTCCCACCAGCAGTACCAGAGCCACCACAGTAACCTAACCAGAGAAATGGAGACTAATCCACCTCTTCTGAGGGCTGCCCCAGGAGATCCAGCAGCCCCAGGGCTGGGTGTGCTACCTGTTCCAATGAGTCAGTGGGAACAGCTTCTGGGTCAGCTCACAGACTGAGGCAGAGCTAATGCCCAGGAGATAAAGGACCATTGTGGAATGGAGGGAGAAAAGCATCTCAGATGGTTCCAAGATTCACTAGGGGTGTTTAGGGGAGGAACCACACTTGTCTGGCCATGCCCTGCTCCTGCTCAGTGCAGTCAGGATTTCCTGTCTGCGTGAGGGATTATTGTAGATGCAGGCGAACCCAGTGAGAAAAATAACAATGTCTGACTCAATTTAAAAAGCTGAATTATTTCTTTATTATAATTATGCTAAAATACATTAATATAATATATAAGAAGAAGATACTAAAACTACATACTACTTTCTCTTACTCTATCTCTAACTAACTCGTGACCCTCTCTCGAGAGTCTAAACACAAGTAGATTGGATTGGCCATCAGGCTCAAACAAGCCTCACCAGAATCCAAACACTCACTCCAAGTAAACAATTCTCTAAACACATTCCACATAAGAAAAACAAAGAGCAAAAATAAAAATTGTTTTCTCCTCCATTTCTCTCTGTGCACCTCTATGAAAAATCCTAAGGGTGAGAGAAATGTGCTTACCACAAGGGATCTCTGTTCTGTGTGCCTACATGGGCTGCAGCTGGAGTCACAGACCCATGTGTCCATGGTGCCAGGTGCCATTGGCACACGTGAGCTCATCTTGAGCCCCTGTCAACCAGTATACCACAGTCCTTCCAGCTTTCCAGGCCCTCTTCCCTATCCTGGAGCACCACATGGGCTTGTTGTGACCCAGGTGCAGGACCCAGCACTCGGCCCTGATGAGCCTCCTACCACTGGCCTTGCCCCATGGATCCAGCCAGACCCCTGTGCAGCCTTCCCACGCTCCCAAAACTGCCACCCAAGCTGTGTCTGCCAGATTACTGAGTGCACTCAGTGCCCCCATCCAGATCACTGATGAAAGACACTGAACAGGACTGGGGAACACCAGTTGTGAAGGGCCACCAGCTGCATTTAAGTCCCTTCCCCACCACTGCTGGCACTCAGCTGCCCAGACTGGTTTGTGCCCAGTGGAAAGTGTGCCCATCCAGGCCATGAGCAGCCAGTGTTTCCAGGAGAGCACTGTGGAAAACTGAGTCCAAGGCTTTACCGAAGTCCATGGTTCAGTGGGAGGGACAGAAGGAAGGGAAATACCAACTTTAATTAGGAAATTAGTGTCTTACAATTTGTGAAGGAATATGTAGGGCAGAGAAACAATACAAAGGGTGCAGAATTATGACTGAAAACTCTGAATTAAGCCTTGCTGTCTTTAATACTGTGTTGCAACTTAGCAGTCAGCCCAGAGGTAACCCCAGAGCAAGGCACCAGTGCAGATCACTCTGCTCTGCCAGGATGAGACCAAAACTCCAGGATCAGCCTGGTCACAGACATCACATGCCCTGGTGCCTGGAGAGATGTGGCAATCACAGCCAGACACTGGGCTTGCCTGTGCAAGCTGACACAGAGGTGTTATTGATCCTAAGTGCCTCAGGGTGTTCCTGCCTATTGCCTCTGCTGGGGGAGCAGTGGCTGCAGCCCCTGCTGGCACACACAGCCCCTTCCGTGCCCACAGGGGTCACTGCCCGTGGGTACAGCCCATGAGGAGCCCCATTCAGCCCCCAGGGGAGTGAAGAGTGCAGCCTCTGTCCAGCCCTGCAGCAGGGCAGTCTCAGGGGATGTGAAAGGAGCATGTCAGCTAATTTAGGGGAAAGGAGCCCTAAAAGGCAGAGATAAACCAGACAGGTGATGGGGAGGCTGTGATGAGAACAAACCTGATCAGCCACCCTAAGGGATAAGGATGTGTGAGGCTGAGAACATTCATTTTTACAGTAGGGAAATAATGGGAGACACAGCCATAAAATCTGAATAATTAGCCTTAACAAGGCAACTTACCAGAAAAAAATGGCATCACTCACAGCAGCTGATGAGCTCTCATGAAGCCATAGGCAGCCTAGGACTTTGCAAGTGACAATCAGGATGCAAAGCTCAGTGTCCAGGATGTTGGATGGAAACAGTGGGATGTCAGCTGTTGAGGAACTACACAGGGACAGGGAGCAGCCAAGAGAGGTTAGACAGAAAAAGGTTCTAAGAGGCTGGTTGGGTGTAAACCTGCATCAGTGCTGCTCTGGCTGTGCTCTACACTTGACTACCACAGTCCTGGCTTATTTAATCCTTCTGTAACTCTCTGTGCAGCCTCCCGGGGTCCCATCTGAGCACTGCAAGGACCAAGTGCCATCTGCTGGGCAGCCAGCACGTGTGGATTTGGGGCCAGCTCCTGCAGTCAGACAGGGGGACAGGGAGAGCACAGACCCAGCCTGTGGTAGCAGCTCCTGGAGCCAGTGGCAACTCACCCTACAGCCCCTGAGGCAGGAATACTCCATGCCCACAAGAGCAGCTGCTGGGGGGCAAGCATGAGCAAAGGGAGCGAGGGACTGCATGCCAGCAGCTGGAGTAGGACAGCCACCCACACCATGTCTGCCGATTCTGGGGGAGGCAACTCTGTGTACACCCACAAGCCAGGTGTGCATGCAGCAGCAGAAATTGAGCAGCTGGCAAGTAGGGGACTCCAGGGATGGGCAGGGTAATCAGGAGGGCAAGGGATTCATGGTGGTACCTGGAGATACCTGCAAGTGTGGTGTGCCTTTGGGAGGAGCATCTGAGTGATGCTGTGTTTGGTGTGTCAAGCTGGAGGAGCTGGCAAGGAGAGGAACCTGTAGGATGGGTCAGGAGGTCCATGGTCCTGCAGGGTCCTGTGGACCCAGCTGGAGTGCTGGGTGGACAGAGGGGTCACACTACTGCTCAAAGGATTTGTGAGTGTGCACGTCCTTGTGAGGGTGTCACCTGAGCCTGCCAGCCCCATCATGCATGGTACCTGTGTGTCACCTGTGTCCTGTGTGGGGGTGCTGCTAACAGCAGCACATTGGCAGGGGCTGTCTAACAGCCATGTCAGTGTCATCTGTGTGTCATTGTCCACATGTCTGTGTGTGACAGCAGCTCAGCATCAGGGCTGGCTGACCCTGCAAACAGGGAAGAACAGCTGTGTCCCCAGCTTGGACAGAAACCCTGGGTACCAGGCCTCCAGGCTGGGATGTCACTGGCCACAGAGGAGGGTCTTGGGCCTCCAGGCTGGGATGTCAGTGGCCACACAGGAGGGTCCCAGGCCACAGCTGCTGAAGGCAGCAGCTGCTTCTCACATGGCTTAACAAAAGCATTCACCTCTAAAGGAACAGGGACACCTGGCCCAAGGCACAGTGGCACAGCAATGCCTGCAGAAACACTCTGCTGGCCCTGAGCACTGCAATGGCAGCACTGGGGTAACAGTGTCCGTACTCAGGATCACAAGGCCTTGCAGCCTGGGGACCAAAGGTCGCCAAAACTAGACACATCCAATCGAGATTTCAGCCTGCTGTCACCCAAACATGCACCTTTTCTGCCTCTACTGCAGAGAAAGGGGCACAGGGCAAGCACAGATTTATCAGGATGAAAGTCTTAACTGCACTCAGAAGACAGTGATTCCACATCCCATGTACAGATTCACATGACAGGAAGTCTTTTAAACCTGTGATGTATTTAAGCCAAACACCATGCAGAGGCAACGTTTCAAACATCCCGAGTCCCACATCCAGGCAGTGAGTGCAACGCCTGGGAGCTCTGCTTAGTGGCAGTCCCCTGTGGGATACAAACATCTCTTTCAGAAGAGCTGAAGGTGGCATTCTCCAGCTTCATGAGCTGTTCTCATTTCCAATCACAACCCAAAGCCATTGCAATCATCAAGGTTCATAGAGGTACAGCAGCTATCTGGGGTGGCTAACCAAAGGATGCTGCAGACCACATCATCTGAGGAAGCTCTGAAGCCTGAGGTTCTAAAAGCTCAGCTGAAGTAACTAAAGCAGCACTGCTGACTGTCCCCATGGTACTGGCCCACAAGGAACTGGGTCTGTATCTCAGAGCATGTCAGCTACTCTCAGACAGGAAACTGAAGCTCTTGGGAAGCGGAAGGAAGCTGCACCAAACTTACAGGCAGCAAAGACAAAATCCAAGCAACCCACATCTATCTCAAACCATGTTGCTTTCATGACTATTCCCAAAGTCCCATTTCACCTGGCTGTGCTGACACTAACTGCAGGGACTATCTCCAGTTCCATCTGTATTCCCACTCCAATTTTCCTGCCTGGAAAGGCAGCAGATTGCCATTCTGTCTCCAGTATGTACTGAGCAGTCGGGAGAGTGGGGCATCTAGACTTCACCAAGACTGATCCTTCAGCTACTCTAACTACAGCATGGCATAAACCAGAAATACGTGGACTGCTCTTGTTGTGGATGGTCTTTATCCGCCTGAAGTGCCTTTTAATTGCATTTTCTAGCCCTAATTTAAATCACACTAGGTGTATTTCTCCAGAAGTACTGCTATAATAAACTTCACTGCTTTGTGGACTTCACACACTGCAACCCACTTCAGGACATGGAAGTGGGTCAAGGGAAGCACATGTATATATTTTGTCACTGTGAGATGATGAAATTACAATCTGCTTTACTGGAAGAGGTACTACTTCCCAAGGCAGACCAGGCAGCTTGGATATCCCCAGTGCCTGGTCAGGGGGAACACCCTGAACGAAAGCACCACCTCAGGGGATCAATAAAAGAAAACCACCCTGATCTCAGGTAAGCACAATGAAGGCAATAGCTGAAATGCTCCTTTAGACTAAAGCTGTGAGTTGCAGTGCCTCACACAGTGATGGACCACCCAGCTTCCCTGAGCTCAAACTTAGATGTCATGGGCACTCAGCCAAGGCAAAGCAGTCCAGGGGCACAGTCTGATTGTCATCCTCTCACCTAGAGGCTGGCAAAGCAGGGTTCTCCCTCATCCCTGCCACAGCACAAGGGGTATGGAACCCTGGAAGGGTGTAACTCTTGAGGCTCGACTCAGCTGAAGGTACTGACACATCAACTTGGTACCAGCCACAAGAAGACGGCAGAGTCTCCAAGCAATCTGTATTCAGCACCCTAAGATGGATCTTCTCTCACAACCACCAAGACCAAGAAAGAGACTTATGCTCTTCTGCTTTGGCTGTCATCATGGGGAAAAACAGGAAGGCTAATTTCCACTACCATGGAGGAATCACAACAGCATTACAATGAGTTTCCTGCTGCACATCTCTCAAAGGAGAAGACATTACACCCCCAGCTGCTTTGCCAGCTGTTCACACACCATGCAAAAGGGAAAATGGGCAATTCCACAGTGACAGTCCTTTGAGGTGCCCATGCCCTTCCCCAAATGCAGGTAATGTTAAGATTCAGGTGGCAGGAAGAGGGATGATTTCTAAACTGGGGATGCATGCAGGGAGATACAGGGGGAAAGATACACCCCTTCTGTATGTGGATGGGGAAGCGCCAAGGGGCAGGGCTCCCCTCTTTGATGGGAAGGCACATGAGCTCACACAAACAGGGCCCGGCCCAGCCCAACGGGGCAGGCCTTAAGCCACGATGTCCCTCAGGGCTGCAGGCAGCTCAGGGAAGACGAAGCAGTAGCCACTCTCCAGGGTGCGCTTGGGCAGCACCCTCTGTCCCTGCAGCAGCATGACGGCCCGCTCTGCCCCGAAGACAGCGCGCACGGCCCAGGCGGGCACCGGCAGCAGCGCCGGGCGCCCCAGGGCTGCCGCCAGCTCCTGCGCAAAGGCGCCATTGGAGGTGCCAGGGGAGGACGGGGCAACGCCGTTGAGGATGCCTCGCACGGACTCCTTCTCCAGGGCATGACACACAATCCCAGACAGGTCCTGAATGTGGATCCATGGGAAGGGCTGGAGTCCAGAGCCCATGGGGCCTCCAAGTCCCAGACGGAAAGGCAGGAGCATCTGAGAGATGGCGCCGCCATCTCGACCCAGCACTACACCTGTGGGGAGAACACAGTGAGACCAGGTGCCCCTGCCCAAAGGGCAAAAGCCCCTTCACACCCAGACCTACAAGGAGAATCCTTAGAGGGCTGGAACAGGACCCAGCAAGGAGAGAACTGATGGCCTTTAGCCACCTCTTCCCACTCTTGCCCCAGCAGTAAAGCAGTCACCATTACTAAGCATGACGCCCCATCTCACCTGATCTCACCACAACACCACGAGTTGGGCTCCCAGGGATGAGAGCTGCTGCCTCCCACGAGCTCACCAGGCGTGAGAAGAAGTCAAAATCCCCTCCTGGACTGTCTTCAGTGTACTCAGCTGTGGGGCTGGGGCGGTAAAAACCTGCAGGGTGACAGCAGAAAGGGGGTCAGGGTTGAATGATGACACCAAGCCCCCCCTTCCCCATTAGACCATCTTCTCTGCCTCCAGGAGCCCAGAACCCCTGTGAGGTAAGGCTGGGAGAACTGGGATTGTTCAGCCTGGAAAAGAGACCTAATTGCAACCTTCCAGTACGTGAAGGAGCCTACAAGAAAGCTGGAGAGAGTCTACAAGGGCCTGGAGTGCCACAACAAGGGGAAATTGCTTCAAATTTAAAGTCAGTTGAAGAAGAAAATCTTCCCTGTGAGGGTGAGAAGTCCCTGGCACAGGTGCCCAGAGAAGCTGTGGCTGCCTCTGGATCCCTGGAAGTGTCCAAGGCCAGGCTGGACAAGGCTTGGAGCAACCTGGGATAGTGGAAGGTGTCCCTGTCATGGCAGGGGTGGCAATGAATGGGCTTTAAGGACCCTTCCAACCCAGACCATTCTGGGATTCTGTGAGCTCAGGGATATCCTCACATGAACAGCACAGGGTCTCTGATGGAAATGCTGACAAGTTTTTGAACTACCAATGTGCTCTACAGGTTTAGGAGGATGCACTAACACTCAGGCAGCCCCAAAACCCAAATAGGCCTGCAAGGAACACACTGAGCTGACTGGAAGGTTCCTGCATCACAGAGGATAAACCATGGCAGCTCTAAAGATAAACCTCAGCTTTAAAGAGTGCAGCCAGCAGGAAGTAGGAGATAATGCACAGGGCTTCAGCTGAGGCCTTATTGACACAAACTCATTCTACGGGATTCCTAAAGGCTTTCACAGGAAAACACAGGAAACCTTCTGCCCTAATGACACCAAGACAAAGCACAGGGACCCAAATTCCTCTCCAGCAGCACTAAAAGCTTAGCAAGGCTTGCCTAAACACAGTGGCAGTGATGGCAGTAAAGCTGACATTTGAAGGCAAGACAGGTGCTCCTGAGGAACTGTGTTTTTTCTGCAGGTAAAGCCTCTCCAGGTCAGCAGGAGTGCTGTCTTGGCCAGGCCCAAGCAATACCTACGCCAGTGACCAGGACCCAGGCACGGGGGGGCTGCTCAGCAGCAGCGATGGCTTCGGCCAAGGCCTTCGTGGTGTCCACCCGGCTGCTGATGACCTCCCTGCAGAAGGCATCACCCCACCTGGGAAAGGGAGAGCCAGCGATGAAACACCTCACAAGGACACCCCAGGAAACACTGCCACCAAGGGGGACCCCAGCCAGCACCAGCTCACAAGCACAGGAGAGGGCACAGGACCTCCCCTCACCCCAGAGCAAAGGGAGGACGTGACATCTTTCAGCACAAAGGCAGGGGAACTCTGGAAGATGGTGGCTCTTCACTTCCCTTACAAGATTGTAGGGTTTGGACTGCATTCAGACAAAGTCAGCAAATGAGCTAAACACCAAAGCTGGTGATCCTCCTAAAAGTCAAATTTTGGTTCTGATTTTGCATTAACAAATGTAGGCACAGCACCCAATGTCCTTTTGGAAATGTGGAACTCATGTTTCTGGCCTCCAGCTGTAGATCCAGGAGGGAACCTTTCTTCCAAAGGTCTCTCAGAACCTACCAGGCCCACAGAAATGTTCTGGGTACTTGAGGATGCAAATGTCAGCAGCTGGTTAACTCAAGAGCTTCCTGATCATGTTGTTTCCTCCCTTTCCACATTCTCTGACAACAGTGGCCCGTCTTACCTCCACCTTGTCCCAACAGCACCGTGGAACATCAAGTTACCTGCGGAAAGGGTTGAGGACATTTTCACCAGCCAAGTTGACCACAGCATCGCACAGGGGCAGCCCGGAGTGGGACAGCTCCTCCTAGGCAGGGGTGACAGACACATCACACATCAGGCCTCCCCTCTGCTCAAGCCTTCCCTGCAAATAAGCACTGCAGGCTCCCAAGAACTTCAGCCAGTTTCTTCCTGACATTTGCTGAGACAAGCACAAATGGATAAGGTTTTGCTTCTCGGAGCTACAGAAGGACCCATTCCAGTGACTGTGACCAATGGAGCACCCAGCAAAAGAACATCCAGAGGAGCCAGGCCTCCCTTGGCAGGGTCCCTCTGTGTCATGGAAAGCCAGAGCCCCGTCCCTTCCCCCTGCTCTGACTGCTGTCATCTCATACCCAGGTGATCCTATCCTTGCCCCCTTGCCGCGACACATGGGTCACTTGGTGCCCTCGGCTCCGCAGCAGCTGGGTCAGGGCTCTGCCCACGAAGCCTGTCCCACCACCTGGTGAGGGAGACAGAGAAGCCGTCAGGGCTGTATCCCTGGGCCATCACCGCCGGCAGCAGAGGCGGCCCTGCCCGGGGCTGCGGCACCGCCCGCGCACACGGCCAGCCCCACCCGCGGGGGG
>QUSF01000166.1:268885-327245 GCA_003676055.1 Chloebia gouldiae | reverse complement strand
GCCCCGCTCCCTCACACCTCCGTTCCCTCACGTCCCCCGCTCCCTCACGGCCCCGCTCCCCCCGGCCCACACTCACCCACCACCACCCGCATTGCCGTACCGCGCATGCGCCGAGCAGCGCCCCCCGCGCGTGCGCCCCCCGCCGCGCACGGCGCCCCCCAGCGGCGGGGAGGCCCTTAAAGGGCCAGCGCGCCCCCGCGCCGGTCCGCGCTCGGCGATGGGCGGCGAACCGGGCCGGGCCCGGGGGCACGGGGAGCGGCGAGCCGGGCTCGGGGAACATTCGGGGAGCGGCCCCGGGCTCAGGGAACACTCGGGGACCGCCTGGGCCCACGGGCTGCTCCTGATTCCTGAGCAGGGCAGCAGCGGTGAAGCGATACACGGAATAAATAAATAGACTCCAGAACCTGGGGTAGTTCTGAAGTGGGTGTGTATGTCAGTGCCCAGCACAACTGAGATACCTCTCCAAAATCTTGTGCCCCGAGCCTCAGTCTGACCCCCACCTTCATTCCCAAAGGTGTTCCGTATGCTGTGCATTACACAACTTTTGCATGAATATTCAACCCCTGGCCCTGCCTGCCCTCGCCTCTCCGGTTAAACAGGTCCACGCCCTTCTGGGCACGCCTGGTTTGCCCTGGGCGTCCTGCGGGGGTCTCTGGTGGTCTCTGAGGCTGAAGATCGTGGTCTTCCTCATGTCTGAAGTTTTGAACTCTTCCTCTGCGTGTGCGCTTTCGGTCCTTTGGTGCTTATCTGAGTACGTCTGTCAATCTTGATAGGCTTGGAGACAGAGAAGCTTCTTTATCTGGGTTCTTTGCATCCTTAGGCATTGTTCTTTGTGCAAGAAGCTTCAGAAATTTGCATTGTCTTATGCCTTTTCTTTATTATAGCAAAGGTTTCTTAAGTAAAAGGTTAAAATTCAACACATAACTCTATAAGCTAGACTATAAATGCTTAATTCATTTTGTTAACTTAAGTGAACTCCAAAAATCTGTTTCAGCAGGACACAGCAACCCAAGGAGTTTGTCAGGGCAATTTATCAGTTTGTTAAAAGCACAGGAGTGAACGCCCAGAGAAGCTGTGGCTGCCCCTGGATCCCTGGCAGTGCCCAAGGCCAGGTTCCCCTGTCCAAACAGGGCTTGAGCAGCCTGGGACAGTGCAAGGTGTCCCTGCCCATGGCAGAGGGTGGAACAAGGTGGGGTTTAGGGCTCCTTTCAACCCAAAACAGTCCAAGATTCTATGACTGTGTTATTGTGTGAAGTGTTTTTAATATTGCTAGTAGAAAAGGAAGAATGGTGCAGTTGGGAATTAGGCAGAGGCTGTTTTCATTAACCCTGAGCCTCCCTTCTTTTTGACATCTGCTTGCATGTGTCCTTGGGGTCACGGGAAAAGCAATTCCTTCAAGGATGTAATTCTGCCCCTGGGCTTGAAATGTCTCTTTAGAGATGCCATGAAACGCACATTGCAGACACAGCCTCCCACCTGCAGGCAGCTGGAGCAGCCTTTGCTTCATGTAGAGTTGCCTGTGTTGTCAGCTCCTTTTACTTATGTCCTGTGAAGAGCAGAGCGTGACAACTGCCTGTAGGCAAGATCTGTAAACATTGGTGGCTCTTCTGGAGCAGGAAAAAATGCCAGAGATGTTTCTACCTACCTATCCTGCTTAGTGCACCTAATCATCTATCCTTGTCTGCACAGCCATAGCCATTGCACCACCTGTCTGTCCATCCATCCATCCATCTATCCATCATCCATCCATCCATCCATCATCCATCCATCATCCATCCATCCATCCATCATCCATCCATCATCCATCCATCCATCATCCATCCATCATCCATCCATCATCCATCATCCATCATCCATCATCCATCCATCCATCATCCATCCATCATCCATCCATCATCTATCCATCCATCATCCATCCATCATCCATCCATCCATCATCCATCATCCATCATCCATCCATCCATCATCCATCCATCATCCATCCATCCATCATCCTTCCCAGCTCCAGTCTGTCACTCAGTCACGGAACCTTTGGGTTGGAAAAGACCTCCAGGATGGTTATGTTTGACTGAACTCCACCATGTGAGCAAAGTCACAGCACCAATAAAAATCAAACATATTGTCCATTGAAGGATATCCTACATCGTATCCAAAATTGTTTAGTTGAAATAACAGCTACTACATTCTTGTTGATTTTTTTAATGTTTCCTGCTTTTACTGGCCATCTAGAGACAAAAAAGACTCTTGAAAGGAGGTCCTGATGTCCTTTTTTTTTTTTACATTCTGTCCTTTATTTTACAAATTTGACACTGTGTTCATTCTCAACTTCAGGAAAGGTGCTAAAAAAACCCTTTTCTTTTTAACTGTTTTTTCAGAGAGCCTTTTACCTCCCTGTTTCGGAGAGTGTAAATGAAAGGGTTCAGCATGGGAATAACAACAGTGTAGAAGATGGAGATGGTGTTGCTTTTGCTGGGTGAGGATGCAGGCTGAGCATACATGAAGAACACTGTCCCAAAGAACAAGCAGATTGTCACCATGTGAGCAGAGCAGGTGGAGAAGGCCTGGTGCCTGCTTTCAGCTGAAGGCATTTGGGTGATTGTGATGATTATATAACCATAGGAGACAAAAACCACCAGGGCAGTGCCCACAATTATTGGGCCACACACAGCCAGCATTACGAGTTCATTGACAAACGTGTCAGAACAGGAGGCGTGGATCACTGCAGCAACTTCACAGAAGAAGTGGTTTATTTCTCTGTGCCCACAAAAGGACAGACTGAACGTGAAGCCTGTCTGGATGGTGCAGTTGATGCAGCCTGACAGATAAGAGCCCATCACCATGAGCACACAAATCCTTCTGCTCATAATGACCTGATAGAGCAGCGGGTTGCAGATGGCAGTGAAGCGATCATAAGCCATGACAGCGAGGAAGAAGGCTTCTGTTGTGCCAAAGAGAGAGAAGAAGAACATTTGTGAAGCACAGCCAGCGTAGGAAATGCTCCTTCTGCCCATCAGGAATGCCAGTGCTGCCCTGGGAGCGATGACAGAGGAATAACAGATGTCCAAGGCAGACAAGTTCTCCAGGAAGAAGTACATTGGGGTGTGCAGGTTGGGGTCCATCCTGATGATGAGCACCATGCAGACGTTCCCCACTACAGTGACCATGTACATTGTGGAGAAGAGAACAGAGAGCAGGACCTGTGATCCCCCGTGGGATCTGAGCCCCACCAACAGGAACTCGCTCGTCCTGGTGTGGTTTTCCATCTTTGTTTTCAAATGATGTTCCAAAAGGAAATTAGGATGCCTAAATTGCAGATAGTTTGCCTGGAGAAGCAGTTCTAGAAGAAGAAGACAAACAATGAGATGTATGAAACATAAGAAATATTAATTATATTATAAATTATATGTATACATTTTGTAAAATAATATAAAATAGTAAAATATTTAAAAATAATAAAATATAAATGATATATATGTTGTAGATGCAGGCAACCCCATTGGGAAGAAGTGACGATGTCTGACTCAATTCAGAAGGCTGAATTATTTCTCTATTATAATTATGATAAAATACATTAATATGCTACGTAAAAGGAAGATACTAAAAACTACATACTACTTTCTCCTACTCTAATCTCTAACTAACTCGTGACCCTCTCTCCAGAGTCCAGCCCCAGGTGGGTTGGATTGGCCATCAGGCTCAAACAATTCTCACCAGAATCCAACCAAGCACTCACTCCAGGTAAACAATTCTCCAAACACATTCCACATAGGAAAAACAAGGAGCAGAAATAGAAATTGTTTTGTCTTTCATTTCTCTCTGTGCACCTCTATGAAAAATCCTGAGAGTGAGAGAAATGTGCTTGCCACATATATAATTTTAAAATATATAATGTAACTAATAATAAAATTTAATATAATTACTTAAAATAATATATATAGTTATATAAATATATAATGTTATCATATATTAATTATTAATAAAATTAAATATATAGAGAAATAGAAATAAGTATAAAATTTATTGATATATATCTTCAGATTTTTGTCACCTATTACAGGGTAATTTGTAAACTAAAAATCCAGTAACATTATTTTCAGTATAAAGAAACATTCTACATGCACCTTA
This sequence comes from Chloebia gouldiae, assembly GCA_003676055.1. Classification (NCBI taxonomy): domain Eukaryota; kingdom Metazoa; phylum Chordata; class Aves; order Passeriformes; family Passeridae; genus Chloebia; species Chloebia gouldiae. The sequence goes on along the minus strand of QUSF01000166.1, from coordinate 323,120 downwards.
TCCAACCTATTTTAGTTTAATAAACTTTACAACCAAGTAGAAACAGACAATTCATTCTATAGCTGAAGACCTATTTCAGATTCAACTGGCAGAAAAAAATCTCATACTAAGATTGAAACTAACCCACAGAAGACTGCTCTCCCCTAAACAAAAGCACAAGGAAATGTGCTTCTTCAGATGATGCAAAACAGTTGAAAATAAATATGAGCCAAGAAATGTATTAATGTGGATATTTGTTTTATTTAAAAAAAACTTGCCTTTTTTCATGTGAGAAACGGAGTTTTTTCTTTTATAAAAGTACTTGAAGAAAACCCCTTCAGACTTTGAGATTTCCAAAATAAGTTTTCTCTACTCAAATGTTAATTCAAACAATATGTTAAAAATTGACCAATTGACAGAATGTTTCAAGTAATTGCTTTAAAATTCTATTATGTAATTTTATTTTCATGAGCTAGTTGTCCTCTCATCTAGGCTTGAATATTCTGTGTTGCTGCCTACTTTAAAACACATAGTTTGGAAGCCTTTAAATTCAGTGGCCTTGTAATACAGTTATTAAAGCCAGGTTTGGTTTTTTTTTTTGTTTGTTTGTTTGGTTTTTTTTTTTTGAATTCAGGTTTTTTTAAAACATTGCCGAAGAATACTGAACATTTTTTCTACTCAGCTGATTTTTCAGTAGTCTCTTGTAATAAATACATCACTGGCCTTTCCTCTGACTGCTTCTAAGGGCATTCTCCTTGGCATGTTGCTTATATATACTTTGAGAGGTGTACATAAAAACCACCAGGGATTCTGTTTCCAGAGTCCTGGACCTTCACAGCAGACATCTGAAATCTCAAATGAGATATTTTTCCCTTGTGCCATTTTTCTTTGCCTGCAAAAGAAGAAAAATATAAGGAATAGAAGGAATAAAATAACAAACGCAAACAATAAAGTGTAAAACTGATTCTGTGTGTCTTCTACCCCTACTTTTTTCACTGCTTCTTATGTAGAACCCTTTCTGCCCCCTGTAGATTTTTTTTTTTTTTTCTGCTAAGCAAAGCACTGTGGACCTAATCAAGACCTCATTAGCCATTAGAATCTGCTTCCTTCTGTCGTGGTTGAGACAGAGACAGCATAAAGCAACACACACAATTTCCAGAAGGCTTCAAACTGTTTTTATTGCTTTTTATACATTCTTACAAAATGAATAATTTTACACTTTACTCCTTCATCACCAGAGACAAACAAAGTGCTTGTTAGAATAGGCAGTTGGAGGTTTCTCTTATTTATCCTTCTTTCTTTCTTGGTTTCTGTGTCAACAACCTTGGTAGGAAATTCATTCTGGGGTGAACATGGATCCTCTTATCCAACTTCCCTCTGGCTCACAGAACTCACTGTAAAACCTCTTCCACATCCTTCCAGATTATCAAAATAGAACAGACACCCTTGCCTGCTCCCAAAGAAATAAAGCTTCTCTTCTCTAAACAAAAGCAAGTTTTCACCAATTGTGTTCTCTTCTCTGACTCCAGGAGTGCACTCACCTCTCAAACTTAGAAATAAGGATCAGGTGAGGGCCCAGCCTCAAAGAGAACACTGCTCTGGAGTGCAGCAACCACTCCAGGAAAGGAAAAAAACATCTCACAACTCCTGTTTGGGTATCTCAGACACCCTATGACATGGCTGTTTTTCAAAAAGCAAGCTTGCATTCTTCTCAGCACAGGAGTGTCACATTTAAGCTAAATAAATCTTCATGAAATAGATGTTTCTGTTCTTGGTTTTAAATAAATCTGTATGAAATAGGTGTTTCTATTCTTGGTTTTAAATAAATCTGCATGAAATAGATGTTTCTGTTCTTGATATAATGGCTTCCCAAATTTTATGACTGACAATTGATCAATATCTTCTAAACCCAGACTATTTTACATTTGCATACATTCTTATCAGCTCCTGGAGGCAGAGAGTGAGATTAAGAGAGAAGGAAAATTTCTCAAAAGCTGGGATTGGACTTAGTCTTACCTTCTTTACTTGTGGGTAGTGACTTATTTACAGTACTTTAGAGGTACTTGACTTTGTGAAAGTGTTTATTAGGAAAAGTTCCAGAAATAAGCTTAGATGCAAGAGAGAACTTGCATTCTCAAAAGGTTTGTGTTTGTGTAAGACTTTTCTGTGTTCTCCCCTTGCCTAAGGAACCCCTGTTAAATAGGTTATGAATTATTTGTGTCAGATTATCTAACAATATTATTGTTATTGTAAATAAACCCCATAATAATTGGATGATAATCTTCTTCACAATGTATTTGAAGGATTTTCCTGACATTATTTCAAAACAATCACTGCAGGTCAGTGCTATAAAAACCAGTCAAAGTGTGTAGCCAAATCACTGCATTAAAGAAACTTCACACTTTACAAAATTTCAATGAAAAACTCACTAAGGAGTACTGAAATGCTATGGTTTGCACTTTATAGATGAAAAACTGAGATAAGAGAAGAAATAGATAAGGTGATTATTGGTGTGTCAGTACTTTAATATATTGCAATAAGAATGAAACAAGCCTGATGCTGTATTGATCTTGTCTTGGATAGATTTAAATTACTTCCCTGCAGCTTGTGTGGGACTAAATTCTGGATTTATGATGAAAACCATATTGAGAACACAGGAATGTGTCAGCTGTTGCTGAACAGTGCTGGCACAGGCTGGGAGGGACAGGGAGCTGTGAGGGGGCACAGCTGGGACAGCTGGCTCCAGCTGACCAGAGAGACATTCCAGACCATTGGCAGCACGCTCAGCAACAAAAACTGCAGGAAAAAGGAGAAAGGGATGTCCCTTCCAAAGTAACCCCTAGGTGTGATCCCCATTTTCTTGGAGATGGCTGAACATTAAAGCATATGTTATAGATAAATAATATATTTATAGGGTGATAATCTATATCCATGAGTAGTAAAGGAGCTGAGATGTCTAAATAGATATGTCTAAACTTTAAGTATTTTTAGAAGATTTCATATCTACCTGTACCTGTAACTCTTGATTTTTAATGCAAATCTAAAGAACTACTGAATTTTTTTTTTGTTCCTTTACAATGATTCATATTGTAATGTATATTTATTTTGTGTTAATTACCTGTTTTCTCATAGCAGATTTTCTGTTAATACCTGGATTATAGCCAGCACCCTGCATTTCTAATGAGAGCTCCCCACTATGGTTAACTTCAAACTGTTCTGACATCTCTCCTTAATTGTGTTCAAGTCCTCAAAAAGGTCCTGCTTGAAACAATTGGCAATACATGGCACAGTATGCACAGACAAGTTTCTTCCAGGCTTCTTCCCTGGCAATCTGAATGTTTCATCTGCCAAACTAGAGAAGTCAGTATTTTGCTAGTACAGAGCACAGAATATCAGATACCGTTAGTTATCAACTCAAACCCAGATTTAATATGGTCACATGGAGATGCACTCTGCTGACAGATTATTTATTTGTGTGTTTATTACAAACTATGAAGAGTTCTGAAGCACTCTGATAGTCTGAACACGGAGCAGTTTTCTTAGAGGCACCATTTCATTTCTAATGGATAATCAGATTTTCTCCCAGACAATCCATGTTTAGGTCAGAATCACCAGCTGTGTTTCCAGACTGCTGCATGAGACCATTACTCCTGATGAAATACTGCTGGATTCAAGGCTCGTGCAGCCTGAAGGAAATATTGAGGTGATTTATCCTCTGTCTGAATTTCTTCATGGAAGAAATTTTTTGGTGTGCAGTGAGGTTATTTAGGGTACCTCGGTCCTGTTGTGGAGCTGAGAGGTCAAGTAACAGTGCAGCTGTACCATGTGAATACCATGAGCTACTTACATTTTACCTTCTTAATGCCATATTTGAAAAAATTTCTTCTTCAGAGGATGGTTCCTTTTATCCTATACCAGGTTTCTAAGAATGTTGCTATTACCCAGCCTTTTCTGCTGCCTATTTCTCTCAAGAGATAATAACAAAATCTTGGACTAAATAAATCACACACAGATAGCTGATTTTCACATGCATTTTACAGTGTTTTCTGGACTCTGTTCCATCTAGGCAAATAAATCTGGGGTTCATTTTCTAGCATTTCTGAACATCTTTAAAAACAGAGCAGTCATTCAGCTGGAAACTTTTAAGAAAGGGTGAAAGCATAGATTCTTAAGGGGGAAACAAGCAAAAAAAAACCCAAACCCACACATCTCAAGTCAAAACCATAGTATATACATAGATCCAGCTTAGATATATCAAGGTCTAGTTCAATAAATGTGAATAGTGTTTGCATGGATTAAGGTTTGGATCTCCTGATTTCAGCTCCTCAGTGCTGCCAGTTGGTTTCATGAGCAAAGCCCCTTCTCTGGGACTCTTCAGTTGATTTCTTTGGTGAGTCTTCTGCAAGTAAAAGCCTTTCTCATGGCAGCCCTGACTTCTTTGTTTCTAAGGCAATATATGAGAGGGTTCAGAAGTGGCACCACCACTGTGTACAGGACTGACACCAGCTTGTTAGCACGAAAGGTGTACATGAGCTTAGGGTGGGAGTAGGTGAAGAGTGGTGGAGTAGAACAAAATCACCACGGTCAGGTGGGAGCTGCAGGTGGAAAAGGCCTTTTGCCTCCCCCGGGAAGAAGGAATCTTCAACACAGTGAACAGGATGCAGATATAGGAGGCCACCATGCACAGAGGCACCATGATGACCAGCAGAGCCAAGGTGGAGCCCACTAGCTCGGCCAAAGAGGAATCACTGCAGGAGATGTTCAGGAGGGGTGAAATGTCACAGAAATAATGATTGATTTTGTCACATCACAGAATGAGAGCCGGGCTATAAAGCTCAGCTTGATGGAAGAGGTGGTCAAACCACACATCCAACAGCCAGCCAACAGCTGAGCACAGAACTTGTGGCTCATGGTGAGGGGGTACCTGAGGGGTTCACAGATGGCCACAAAGCAGTCGTAGGCCATCACAGCCAGCAGAACATAGTGCAAACAAAAGTCACAAAGAAATGCAGCTGTGCCATGCACCTCTGGAATGAGATCCTCTTGTTGTGAGACAGGACAGCTCTGATCATCTTTGGCTCAATGACAGAAACATACCAGATCTCTAAGAAAGACAGATTCCCTAGGAAGAAATACATGGGGGTTTACAGGCTGTGGTTATTTCGGATGGTGAGAATGATACAGAAGTTTTCCAACACAGTTAATAAATAAGCCAGAAGTAAAGCAGAGAAGAGAAGCAGCTGCAGTTCACCAGTGGTGGGAAAACCCAGGAGAATGAAATACATGACTTTGGTTTCATTCCTCCCACCCATTCTGTAGAAGAAAGATGAACCTTATCCACCTGCAATAAATTAATACAATGACACCCAACCACCAGGCTTAAATTCATAGCCATAAGTTACACCACCACTTAAAGACTGTAAAAGCTCAGATATTTTTTTGCTGGGTTTTTAGAAATGAACTTTGTGAAATTTATCTGCTCAATTCAGAATTTTTCATTTTGAAAATTAAAGCATGCTTTTCAATTTACATTTCATGGAGATAAATATACATTACAAATCTTGTCTCACCTTAGACAAATGATGACTGAAGTCAATATATTATCCATCCAGTATAAAGAAGTGACAGCTTATAGACAGACATTCACATTTCCAATGCTTTAGTTTCTACCTCTAAACATTTCTAAAGTTATATCATATATATACCATAAACTCTAAAAGAAATGTGAAGGCCACAAGGATATATTCATTTTGATAATAAAAAACTCTCCCAAACACATTTGAAGGAACCCACTAGAGGTTTCTGTATCTGGCTCTGAGCACACTTACATCTACACAAAGTCTATGGAGATGGTACACAGAGCATCTCAGATACAGCATAAGTGCAAGCAAATTATAATTCTGGGTCTGGTTTGTTTGCAGCTAACTCAGATTAATCCTTCAAAAATAAGAATGGCTCAGCCTGTGCTGTTAAAAACAAACCAAAACTGTTCTCAACCTTCTGTAGTGGAGTCCACTGCCTTAGCTGGTCCTGCAGAATATGATCAGTAGGGTACAGATGAAGTGTGGACTGATATGTCAGTGCTGTGATTTATACCAGCACAGAGAAATCAACGCTTTCGTTACCTGTGGTGTCTCATGAGGTCTGATTCAGAAATTGTAGCTAATCTCCCTATGGAAGCAATCACAGAAAGAGGAGGGATGTTATTGTTTCCTCTGTTAATGCATGCAGAGTAGAAGAAACTCTGAAGATTTTTTTTCTGAGACACTGAGCAATGAAAGAATACCAGGTAGTGTCTACTGATTTTTTTATAGGGCAGAGGCAAGTAAAAACATACCCTGAGGCAAAGGATATGGCAATCTTTTACTGAAAGGTAATATAGAAAAATATTTTAGTGCCCTAATGTAAATCAGTAACCTTAACTGGTAATGGCTTTTGGAGTGAGTGATTTTCTAAGTGTCTTTATACCCCCACTGGAGTTATGTGAACAATCTTCAGAGACACAAATAGGCAAGCTATGCATTTTCTGAATTTTATAATACAGTGCAAATATGTTCAGAGCAAAAGGAAGATCAGAGATAACATTGATCTGTCACCTGATGAGGTCAGTTGCCTCCCAAACAGAGCTGAGGAGCTGCTGCAGGATTCTGCAGCATGAAGAGTACAAACCTGATGTGGTCCCCTTCATGCTGCCAGGTGGGAGCAGCCCCTGAGTCAGCTGTTTGTAAAATCTCCTTCCAGTTGGTCTCACGTGAATCAGATATCTTACTTAACCCAGAACCATGACTAAAATTACATTCATACACTGAGAATAATGGGAGTTTAGCATCTAAGAGAGCTGGAATTACAGAAGTTATTTGGCTGTTGGGGCACACAGTTTGATTTATTTTGCAAATATGTAAGAATCTAGTGACATTTGACATGCCTTATGGTATGCTTGGTATGCTGTTGAATTCTAACTTCTGGCCAAAGCCACATGTGCATGCTAAGGGCATCTCATGAAGAAAACAACATTAAAATTATGTCAGTGCCTGGAGAAAGGAGAGTAGTGTTAGTTCTTACCTCATTTCTGTTAGGCTGGTGAGGGTCCAACTACCATGGACCAATTTTGGGATCCCTGTAATTCAAGGAAAATGTGGATAAACTAGAGAGGTGCTTCCTAAGGCCTGTTAAGATGTGAAGATATGACTCAGGGTACATGCACCATGACAAGAAGTTAATGGGTTTGTTCAGTATGGGTTATTGCAGGCTGTGCCATGGTCTAACAGTGACAAGCTATAAAAAGGGACAAAGACAGTGATGTGCAACTCAGTAGCTGCTATTTGTGCTGCTAGATGTGAGGTCAGAACAGTGCTTGAACAGCTTTCCTGAGAGATTTGAGTACCTCTGACATTTTCAGCTCTCAGCTAGACCAAGGCACAGCTGACATATATAGAGACACGGGCAGAGTTATGCTATAAAAGGGAAGTCAAATTATAAATATATTCACATCTGGAGTACTGCAGCGAGCCCTTGGCTCCCCAGTGGAAGAGTGACATGGATCATCTGGAGAGCATCCATTTCCTGGATGGAATTGAACATATTGCTCAATGTTGAAATCTACTCAGTGGGCACCTACAGCCAGATTCACTTCCCTAAACATCAATTTCTGCTGCAGTTTGAGGTGCCACAGGCTTTTTCATTTGATATCCCCACCAAAGAATCATACAAGAACTTGGGTTGGAAAGAGAACTTTACTTCCAGAGTATTTTAACTCGCTCTGCTGTCACAAACACATTTCAGGGTGGTCATGTTTTTCAGGAACTTGTCAGGTCAAGCTTTGCAAAGCTCAAAGGACAGAGATTTCATTATCTTTCTGGGACTGTGTTGTGGTGCTTCATCACTCTGATTGATTTTGTTTGATTTTTTTTTCTTTTTTTTTTTTTTTTGGACTATCTTATCTGAATTTAATTTGTTGGAACAAGTTCCTGTTGTCTTTTCAGGCATGCCCAATTAAGAATTGCCTCTATCTCCTCTGTAACACTCTTCAGGAGGTGGCAGACTGCAGATAAACACCTCCTCAACATTCTCTTTTGCAGACTTAAACAACTGCTCCCATCTGTCTCTGTGTGCTGTGTGCTCCCACCCTTCTGTCATTTGTACCTCTCTGCTGGACTGTCCATTTTGTCCTTCTTGTATTGGGAAGTGCCAAACTGGACACAGTAATGTTGCTGTAGTCCTGGGTAACAAACAGAGTCCAAGATCATTTATCATCAGGCCTGCTGGTGCAAGATTTTGTGTTTGTCTGTGTGTTAAATTGCCTTAACATTCCTCCTGACCCTCTCCTTTGAATGTTACTTTAGGAAAGATCTGTGTTTAGACAACTGATTCTTCTCTTAGTGCTTATATCTCCTCATGTAATGTAGAAGAACCACAGGAAAATAACATTTAAAAATCAGGAGGTTCATTTAGTATTTAAAATGGAAATTAAACTGTGCAAATTAACCCTCTTCCCCAAAAGTAAAGATTTGTTTTCCACATCTGAGCTACTTCCCAAAGTTATATTTGGAGTTAATAAAAAAGAAACTTCTCAGTGGGGGTTCATGGTCTCTTATCACAGCTATCTAAAATGACTGTTATTATCTGAATTACTGAAGTCCCCATCCTCATTCCTGTGACCAAAGCTGACATAACTATTTATCTGGGGCCTCAAATTCTTGAATCCTAGTTTCATGTTAAGTTAGATCAAATTCAGAATGCAATTTTGTCCTTTGGTGCATACCAAAATTATACATTAAGAGAAGGCAATTATGTTTATTGCCTTTTCCACTCCTTGGGAATGATATGTGATGTGTTCAGTTAGAAGAACCTTTTACATTCCTATAGTTTCATAGATTTTAGCTCAACATGCAGATTGACTCGGGAGAAGGAATTGTTAAGCACTGATGTTGAAAGAGAACCCCAATAACCATTTCTGTCAAAGTAAAAATCTATTAGGCTTTCACAGAACTCAGACACATTCAGTTGGAATTTTCTCTCCCAGGCATTACATTAGGGGCCAGATGCAGAAACTCTGGAGAGAGCAGCCCTGCTACACAAGACCTTCAGTAAAGAGTCCTTGACTTCCTGGTTCCTGAGGCAGTAAATGTATGGGTTTAGCATTGGAGTGACTATGGTGTAAAGGATGGACACCAGCTTGTTGAGATCCCTGGATTTTATACTCCTGGGCCGAGCGTACATGAAGAGGGTGGCTGAGAAGAAAATGATGACCACAACCAAGTGAGAAGCACAGGTGGAGAAGGCTTTCTGCCTATCCTGTGCCTTGGGAATGAGCAAAATAGTTCTGATTATGCAGGTGTAAGAAATTATGACGACAGAGAGAGGGATCAACAAAGTAAACAAGGCCGAGATGAAATCCACCATCTCAGCAAATCGCCGCTGGGCGCACGCCAGGTTGAGCAGCGGGCTGATGTCGCAGAAGAAGTGGTTGATGAGCCCGGGGCTGCAGAAGGAGAGCTGGGAAATGAAGAAGACTTTGAGCACAGCGATGAGGAAGCCGAGCAGCCAGGAGCCCGTGGCCAGCTGCAGGCAGGCCCTGCGGCCCATGGCGAGCGCGTAGCGCAGCGGGCAGCAGACGGCCACGTAGCGGTCGTAGGCCATGGCGGCCAGCAGGACGCACTCAGTGCACACCAGGGCGATGAAAAAGTACAGCTGGGCCATGCAGCTGCTGAAGGAGATGTGCTTATTCTTCGCCACGAAGGTGACCAGCAGCTTGGGAACGGTGACTGAAATGTAGCAGGCCTCTAGGAAAGCCAGGTTGCCCAGGAAAAAGTACATGGGCTTGTGGAGCTGGGGACTGGTTATGACCAAGGTGATGATAATGATGTTCTCAGCGACAGTCAGCAAGTACACAACAAGGAAAACTACAAACAGCAGAGCCTGGAGCTCTGTGCTGGTAGGGAATCCCAAGAGGATGAACTCATGGATGTGGGTGTCATTTTCTTGTGCCATGATGACCTCGAAGACCTGGAATGTATGAGGAGCAGAAAGGAAAGAAATAAGGGAATATTTTGTATTATGTCCCCCAAGCAGCCTCTTCTTACTGGACTTGCAAATACACAGTTTAAGTAGAGATTCCACACCAGCTATTTAATTGACATCCCTTAATATTTAACCACTTCTGAATTTTTTTTTTGTGTCCTACAGCAGGATTGGTGATTCAGATCCTGGCTCCAAAAAAATATTTGGGCTTCACTGATTTCTTCACAGACCTTCTTACCTCTGTCTTCACTTAAAACACAGTCAGAGGGGAAGAGACAACAGTATTAAATGTGTGTTTGATGTCAGTCCTGAGCTACCCCCCAGACAGAAGCGCTGTCCTGCTGAGTGGCTGCACTCATGCACAGCAAACTTAAGCTGGTTTATGTCTCCCTTACTCCTGAATGTTTGCAGAAAAAAATAAGTGTTTCTTCTCTCACACAGAGCACTTTAATTAAGTTTGCTAGGGTTAAGGGACATATACATTTGGGATTTTCTTTCAAAATTGGAAAGGGACTGTGCAACTGAAAATTTCTCTCATTTTCAATGGATTGACTAAAATAGGCCACATGTCCTCCCCAATAACAGTTTTTACAAAGAGTCTTGGACTACAATAATTACAGTAGCCATCCATCATTTTTCTTTTGCATTAATTGATAGAATGAATCTTGATTTTTCACAAAATACCTGAAGTTTAATGTTTATGCCTCTTATTTCCACTTCTTAGGGAAGATTTCAAACAACACTTTTTTACATATTCCTGCACACTCCTATCCAAAACTTAACTGACTTTCTAGAATGATCTCCAGTATTTGTTATTCATAAATTTTTTTTTCATATAAAACATTAAGAAAAAAATCCATTAATGTTCTGAAGAAAAGGAAATATGTATTTTTGTGATATCATTATTTGTCTTTGAGTTTCAAAATATTTATTTCAAATTAGATTTTTCTCTTGCATGTGGATAATCTGTGTAGAATCCATCTAATTGCAGAACTTATATATTTCATTACAAGTACATCATTGCTGCCAAATAACAAAGTGACAGAATACTAAATACAATTTCATTTCTAAGGATGGCTTTCACGTCTCCCAGCCTTCCATGAGATTTAGGCTGTGGTAAATACTGACAGGAAAGGCAGGTAACTCATTTTCCAGTATAGCCAGTAGAGATTCAAGCAGTACAAGGAAAAAAACTAGTTTAAGTGATTAGCATGCTATAGAATATAAATCATAATTGAAAAGTGCCTGAATGAAAAGACTATTAAAAAAAAAAAGAGAGAGAGAGAAAAATTATGGTTTCCCATTCCATTACAGGCTTTAAAAATTCCAGATCTACCTTATAGTACCTTAGAATATTGATTGGCACTGCTTTAATTTTAAAATGGTGATTATTTGGAGCATTTCAGGTACCTGCCTCCAACTAACAGATCATTCTCAAGTGGCACAAAAAGATAACTTCCATATTTCAAGAATTAAGCTTTTCAATGTAAAAATAATGATGAATGTTTTTTACATTTTAGTCCACTGAAAGCAGAATACAAATGCCTTTTTTACCACATAAACATGCTCAGAAGCACTGCTATTACACAGAAAACACAGAGACAGACTGAGGGAAAGGTTATATTTAACTTACACTCTCAACAGAGGTCGTAAGAATTTTAAAAGCACATAAAGTACAATAAGAAATTTCCATATTTCTCGTCTTTTAATCTATTAAATCCAGCTCTGCTTTCCTTTCCAAGCAATCCCTCTCTCTTCTCTCTCACAATTTGAGAAACATGTCCATGTTTCTCTTGAAAACTGCTCACAACATCACAGAATCCCAGACTGGTTTGGGTTGGAAGAATTTTAAAGCCCATCCAGTGCCACCCTGGCCATGGCAGGGAAACCTTGCGCTGTCCCAGGCTGCTCCAAGCCCCCTCCAAGCTGGCCTTGGGCACTTCCAGGGCTCCAGGGGCAGCACAGCTGCTCTGGGCACCCTGTGCCAGGGACTCCCTGCCCTCACAGGGAAGAATTTCTTTCCAATATCTGATCTAAACTTATTCTTTTCAGATTGAAGCTGTTCCCCCTTGTCCTGTTACTCCAGTTCCTGATAAGAACTGGGAATGGCAATTTCCAAGGCACTCACAATTTATGTTGGAATTCTCAGAGCTCAGGTGAGATCAGATGAGAAGAAACACCTCTAAGAAACCTAAAGAAAAAGAAATTAAAGGCTTTTTATCTAACAAGAGATCAGTATCTATGCTTTTCTCTCTTCCATTTAGCCAAACCTCACCCCTGTGCTGTTCTGTTTCTCTCCAGTGACTGGAAGCTGGTCTGGTGGTGGCTGCTTTGTTAAAAGCTGTGAGCACAAACACTTCCTGCAGGCTCCTGGCACTTCAGCTGAGCAGGAGATTTCCCAGGATGGTAAAAGATCTCTCAGTGCATTATCCTTCAAAGCCCAGGAGGACTGGGAACAGAATGAGAGAGAATAATTTCCCCTCTTTTTTCTAAACCTCATGGAAGGTGTTGCTCTGCTGCTGGTTGGTTGTTTGCTTGTTAGTTTTTTATGTGCTAACTATTGTAGCATTATTCATTTTTTTTTCCTTCTCCCCCTTCTCCCAGGTCACTGCTGTCTGTGTGACAAGGCACAGACCAGAACTCAGGATATTTGTACTTTGCTAGTGGCTCATGATGGGTAGCTCTGACCAGTAAAACTCTTCACTTATCAGTGCCTTCATTTCTCCATACATTAAATTGTAGGAGAGGTTTTACAGTGAGTTCTGTGAGCCAGAGAGAAGTTTGATAAGAGGATTCATGTTTACCCCTTAAAGAATTTTCTACCAAGGTCCTTGACACAGAAACCAAGAAAGAAAGAAGGATAAATAAGAGAAACCTGCAACTGCCTATTCTAACAAGCACTTTGTTTGTCTCTGGTGACCAAGGAGTAAAGTGTAAACTTATGAGCTTTGTAAGAATGTATAAAAAGCATGCAGACTATAATAAAAACAGTTTGAAGCCTTCTGAAAATGGAGTGTGTTGCTTTGTGTTGCTCCATCTCAACTATGACATTAAATAATTATTGCACTGGTCTTGAATATTACTTGAGGTTCCACAGAGACAGCAGTACCCAAGCATTAAAGTATCAATTGTATTTTTGGTGTGAAAGACACCATTCAGAGGGGAAATCCAACTCCCTGCACATGCCTACAGCTTAGAGTAGGAAACACCCAAATATTCAATACACACCCAAATTCAGTAAATATAACCACTTTTTATCCCCTTAATTTTGCCTGGCCTCTGCTTTTAGGTAACCCATAAAGGTTGCAGTGTTGGGGAGTAACTGGCTGCTGCAGGTTTCTTGTTGTTTCCCCATTGCTCAGGTGACAGCACTCCCACAAAAGGTGAGGATTTGGGTGGAGGTTCCTCCTGGCCCCGAGCCCAGGGCTGACACACACGCAGGATCTGGGAGCTGGTTCGGGTTCAGCAGGGCTGTGAGCAGCAGAGAACAGCAGCTGCTGAGGTGTGAGCAGTGACAGAACCACGGGTGAGTGCTGTGGCTGCCTGCTGGAACCCTGGGTGCTGAGAAATTCAGACTTTCTGTGCTGACAGGCACTGACCCCCAGGAGAACACTGCCTTTGACCTGAGGCTGTGGAGAAAGCTTCCAAAATTAAATGATACAACTGGGATTGTGGGTGTGGAGTTTGGATAGAAGTGTGGAATATCACAGGGTGGAAAACTTAGAGTTTAAGGGTTTAGAAAATAGTAATAGATATAAAGAAAGATGGAGCTTTTAGGGCAGTGGATGGTCCCTCTTCTTCTCCCTCTTCTTCTCCCTCTTCTTCTTCTCCTTCTCCTTCTCCTTCTCCTTCTTTCCTCACCTTCTCCATGGGTTTGGGTGGGTTTGTGTAATTGGACAGAAAAGTCCACATTGCAGGGCACAGGTGGTTGGTTATTGGGTTAAAAGTAAAAATAATTTAGGTGTTATTTCTTAACTGGATGGGTTTGTGTTTTTTTCCCTAAAGGACCATGTAGAGAGAGATAGGGGGCATTTTGTAGCTTGCTAGTGAAATGCTGGAGGACTCATGGCTTGTAAGACTGTAATACAGTAAGAAATGAGTTGGGCTGAGAAAGGATCCCAGCAGGAGGAGATGCTGAAGAGCAGCTGAAAGCAGGGGATGGTCAATACTGACAAACAGAATGCCCCAGAGAGTCTTTTCAGAAGGTTGGCACAAAGGAAGATGTGGCTGAACCACAGCTGTGAGCAGCCCCAGAATGGATGGAGAAGCTGACCCAGAGAAAAGGAGTGTGACCTTCAGCTTAGAAAGAAAGAGAAGTATAGCAGTGAGGGACAGAGTGGGAAGCCTGAGGAAGCAAGGTCAAAAAGGAGAGCTAGGAAAAACAAAAAAAAAAGAGAGAAAAAGAGAGATATAGGAAAGGAAGAAAGGAAGAAAGAAAGGGCAGTGGCTGGGGAAAAAAATAAAACCTGATTCAGAGAAAATCTGAAATGAGAATTATTGGTTTGAACAATTAAAAATGGTTTACTATACTATAGTAAAATGAGAACTCAGTGTGTAGCATAGTGTGCAAAGATGTAGTATGTATTATAAATACCTAGATGTAAAACTTTCTATCTAGAAAACAATTTTTTCTCTGTATTATGTCCAAACCTGCAGTGCAAAACAGAAGACTTACTCAGTATTTAATAACAACAGTATTTTCTGCCTTTTTGGTTTTGTGGGTTTGGGGTTTTTTTCCACTTTGCTGTCGATCCAGAGTTCACAATCTTTTTTGCAGCACTAAGGAGATGAGAATCACAAAATTACATGGACTGGCTATTCTAGTGACAGCAGGAATCACTGGTACAATCTGGTGGGTGTTTAACTTTTGATAATTATTCTCAACTAGCATTTCTTTCTGTTGCCCAGACTGAGACAGGTTTCTTCTAACTAATGCAGATAACAATGTAAGCATTTACACAAAGCTAAATTCAATTTTACTTTCAAAAGATGAAAATAAGCAAGGTGTGGACACTTCTAAAAGGAATTCTAAAAGTATGATTAATTGTCTCTGTGCATTCCTGTGAGCCCAAGTGTGTGTTTTCATGTTTACATCCCACACCTCTACTCCAGACCAGCACAAGGATCCTGGCACAGAGCTGGAACTCTGTGGAGTGGATTGAGCTGTGTATATTCTGCACCATGGTTGCTTTGATCTCCCTTGGTGCTCATGTCTGCCACAGTCAGGCTTTCATGCTGTGTGTTCAGTGCTCTGGAGCCTAAAATCAGAGCAGGTGGGGTTAATTCAGTGTTGGCTGGAACAATATTGAAGATCTGCTCCAGCCAGAGGAATTAGGACAAGATTTCAGCCCCACACTTTCTCTGCAGCAGAGCATCCATCACAAATGCTCACATTTTTATTTAAAATGGCAGTCAGGCTCACATCAGAGGAGATCCCACAGACTGGCCAGAGCAGAGTGATGCTGTGAACAGCTGCCTTCAAGAGGCAGCTGCACAGCCAGCTCTAGCATCAGTGAGACCAAGCTCTGCTGCAAAGCACACACATTTCGTTTGGTGCAAGTAGTCTGGGGCAAATTAAATCATTCACAAATCCTCGGAGTTAATTGGCCTTCAGATAACTTTAGGCTAAACTGTCTTGAAGCAGCTGAGATTTGCAAATCTCATTGCCATACTGACCCCACAAATGTTCTGTTAGTTTTGTTTTATAGTTTCAGACATGCAGGAAAGGTTGATCTTTGTTTTCATCATTGACTCATTGCTTTCTTATCCTGCCCAAGGTACTACTACCCTTTCTCCCCAGCCAGAGCCCAGGAACACAAAGCCTCCCCTGGAGAGGATTCAGTCCTGTAAGTTCATTCTGCATGCAAACCAAAACAAAATTAAAAAGTAATAAAAAAGGTATGGACATAGTGGAGAGTGTTTACCAAAGGATCATTCCAGGCCATGAGGACAACACTCATCTGAAAAGACTCATTCTTAGGCACCAGATCCATGCCCTAGAAGTGCTAATTTCCATTTTGCTATGAGCCATCCTGCAGGGCCCAGCAGCCTCAGATTCCTGAGGCTTCATATGGGCAAATGTGAATTCATTGATGCAGCTCCCTCAAAATGATGGAGTGAAATGGCAATTTAATCCCACCTGCCTTGGACACTTGGGAGCTGCTGTCTCTGTACCAGGAACTCTTTCAGGCTTCCTCTGTATTCACTAAAAAAAAAAATGGGCCCTTTGGCATATTGTCTACTCCCTCTGGTTTAGTGTTTTCCACAAACATGATGAGAACAAACAGATTCTGGATATGCAATCAAGAAAGAGTTTAACCTGGTAGTTTACCAGATGAAACTTCCTGGGTTTTTAATGCTTAGTTTCATTTAACTGAACCATATTTTACTATTTTATCTTTTTTTGTTGTTGTCTTATGGATTACACTTCTCTTCTCCCCACTGCTTTTTTTGCTTCAGTTTGCCCTCTTCATCACTTCTTTTATAACACACACAGTTGTGTAATTCTCTGGAAATGATGCTCTAAGGAGTCTAGCATATATGACATGGGGAGAAATAAACTTTAATGGCATAAAACAATATGAGAAAAACAATGCATTTTTTGTCATAAGTTTGAAACTTAAAAGACTTCAGTATGAGAACATTTTCATATTACCACCACTCCCCCAACCAAAAAAAAAATTAGATATCTTTCTGGTTTTGTGTATATGTGATTATTTTAATTTCCCTCTATTAGCCTGTTTAATCTGTTACTTTTAGTAAGTGTTTCCACTCGACAGAACCTGTTTTTCCTGGTGGAAATTCTAGGTATCAAGACTGATGTGTTCCCACTCAGTGACCCCTCCACAGGAACCTGCACAAGCAATGAGAATGGAGAGCAGTGACCTCTGCTCTATGTCCTATGGACATAAACCTGCCAGAAAAATACAAACTTTGTGCAAGGTCTTTGGCCTTACTAAACCAGGCTCTCAGTGGGTGGAAGTAAAACTGAGATTTCCAGAGATGCACCACAGAAACGGACATGTTGAAAATAATTTTAAAGCTGATTAATTTGCATTCAGCGCTACTTACACCAGCTGAGTAGTCTGTTAAATGTAGTTCACACTACATGAACTCATATAAATAATAATATAGTGTTTGTGATGGAGTCTGGCTGGATGCTCACTGACACTGAACCACACAAACATCTCTTGTGGGGCTCATCTCTCAGAAAAAGAAAATCTGAAACTTCTGTGCCATGATGCATTTACGTACCTTTTATTTCTCCCTCATTTGCAGGAAAACAGACCTATATGAAACATCTCTGATGTTCCCATGGTAAGTGCACCTCCTCTGGCTCCATTACCATGATATCCCACTGTTCTCAGAAATACAGACTGTGACTGGCACAGACAGCTCAGGGCTGCTGAGAGCTGAGAATCAATAGGAAAGGATGCCTTACTAGAAAAGCAACTCTTCCAGAAATCATCAGAAATGCATAGATTAATAATCTTTCATTTGTTACTTTCAGAAAGGAAACAGAAAATATGGTGAATATTGAAAATATTTTGGTTTAATTTTATCTTAATTCATTTTTTTGCATCCTCTGTCACCACTCAGAAGCTAAAAAACAAGAGGCCTTGGCTGATACTATTTCTAGTGGTAGCAGTCAGCATCATACATGATGTGTAAATGCCTGTGGAATTAACATTTTAGGTCACTAAATGAATTATTTAATGGTGAATATGAATTATTTAGGGATTAATTCGTTTCTGGAATTGCCTATTACAGCCATTTGCGGTAGGAAAAAAAAGCAAAACAGAATAAAAAAGTAATAAAAGAGGAATAGACATACTGGAGAGAGTTTACCAAAGGACCATGAAAGGGCTGGAGCATGTCTCCTATGAGGGAAGGCTGAGAGAGCTGGGGCTGTTCAGGCCAGAGTGAAGCAATCCCTCCCATCTGCTCTGGAAATAAGCCTGGCTGACTGTGGGAATAGAAAAACAGAAACCTCCACAGACACTGAAGGATTTGATCTGCAGCCTTGGAAGAAGCTTAGATTTATGTCAAAATACAATACACAGATATTAAGCAGAAAAATCATAAACTTGTGTTTCTATAGGTGTAGGTGAGAATGTGCCTTCAGTGAGTGACAAACTGTACTGAGCAGATGGTGAAGGTGACAGTGTAAGGTTGTGGTTGTTTGGAATAAGCTGAGAGTTCAGAAGTTACCACAGAAGCCAATGTGTGCACGTGAGTTCAAAGCCCACTGCACAGAAGCACCCGCAGTGCAGCAGAGGTGAGTAAAGGTGATAGGTTAGAAAAGCCAAATAAACCCTGTGGCAGCTGTCCATTGGGTTAGAAAGTTCTCTATTGCCTTGTAACAGAGAGACTTGTGACTGCTCTGGAGCTGTGGCCAAATGCTTGCTCCTCTAAAATCCCACAGCCCCTGAGAGTGATGTTTGTCTGAGCAAGAAATTGTCCTGAGGTTGAAAAGTCCCATCCCTTTCATTTCTAGCAGCAATAGCTGACCTTATTAGCAGAGCTCTAAACTCCATTCCTTGTGGGAAGGGGATGTTGTTCTGAGTGTCAGAGATAAACCAGTAAACAACACCCTAGGAAGCATCAAGGAAATACCTGTCCATCATCCCAAAGGAATCAGGGAGAAAATTAGGGATCTCCTCCTCCTACTCTTTCCAAAGGAGGAGATCAACAGCCCAGCTGAAGATGTTCCATCAACACATGGGTAAGGAGCAGAAGTCTGTGCTGCAATCAGAAATCTGTGATGATCTGAATGTGAAGATGTGAATTGTGATGGCAGAAAGAAAGCAACCATGAAGTCCTTCAGCCAGTTTCCTTAAGAGGGATATTTCTCAGAGAGAAAAAAAATAGGATTTTGCCTACCTAATGTGATACAAGCAGTGGATGAACTCAAGTTTCTTGAGAAATAGCCTGAATGGTTACATGAACAAAACTTTTCCTGCCTTTACATATCTGTTAAATGGTGATTTTTACACAACAGAAATTCTTTGTTGGGTATCTTTAGTCACATGCCTAAGAATTATTAATAATTATTAATTATTATCACGGTGGAGAGCTGCACGTCTGGGGCACTGCAGCTGAGGGCTGAGAGCTTTCCAGGAGACACAGGCTGGGAACAATAGGAGGATGTGCTGTGCTCTGTGTTAAGGGATGGGTGGATTGTGAAAAGCTGCCTCTGAGTGACAGCCACCAACAGCTTGGGAGCTGGGGGGGATGAAAATCAAGGATAGGCACCTATTGCAGGTGGTGGCTCAATGTTGCAGCAAGGCAGAAAAATTATAAAGAAAGGTCTCATAAAATCAGGTCTGCTCTGTTAAATCAGTGGCTGCCCTTGTCAAGATAACACTTTGCAAGTTCCCACGTAAAAGCAATCCTGGTGTGAGCAGTCTGTTAACATAACAATCTATTCCTGAGTAAAAAACAACCAGCACCTGCATAAACATTAAATCTATCCCATGAGAATCAGTGAGGAAAATATATAAACAATTGAAGACTAGACAGATTTGATAGACAAGTAAAATACCTTTTATTAAATAATAAATTAACAAGTAAGCTACTTTTACGTAGCTTAGTAGTAACTACTACTTGTTACTTCTAAGTAGCTTGGTAGTAACAAGGAAGCTACTACATAAAGAAACAAGAAAGCTACTGACCAATTGGAGTCACACATGAGGTCTGTTAAACTGTATAAAAACGAGTAATGTGAATAAAAATTGGTCTTTTTCCACCATGAAGAAAATGGAGTCTGGTGGGATTTATTCTGCTATCTCAGATTTTGCTGACAGTACTTTCTTCCTAGTGATTTCAAAGGCAGACTGGAATGATTAACTCAGTGGTAGACATCTCTGTTTGTCTTCCTGGGCCATCTAAACCCTGCCCTCATTCTCAACCCCCTGCAGGAGAAGGGATGTGCTGGTGTTGACACCATGGCTGGCTCCAATTGTCTGGGAAGGCACGTTCAGCAGAGACATCCTGAATGCTCAATACCTGCAGAAGAACGCTGTCACTGGAGTGGTCACTTTTGCTGTTGAAAAGTATTGGTTTGTCTTTTATTTCTTGTCAAATAGTTACACCTCTCTGCAATACTGCTCATGGAGCACGAGTGAGAAACATCCCAAAGACTGAATGTGAGCAGCTCTAGACTGGGAGAAATGTGACATGTCAGTGTCACCTTCCAAAGTAAGGCAGCTGGCTGGGACATTGTTTTGAATATGACAAAAAATATCCTTGGAAATACAACTAGCATTTTGACCCATTGAAATAAAAATTCTAGCTCCTGCTACATTTCTAACAAAAAGCTTTCCCTCTATCCTGCACTAAAAAAATAGAAAAATTCTGTGAAGTTGAGATTTTATTTGGCTTCTGTAAGAGTTTAAAGGTAAAATATTAGCTCTAGTAAAAATATTAATCATGCTGTTACAGCTTGTATGTTCTTGGGGAGGTTCTTTTTTGAGTTTCAGAGTGAAGAGCTAAACTCTATCTCTATATCCTCTATCTCCACTGGCATCTTAGAGTTACACAGCAATTTCAGGTATTTGAAGGCAATCAAAACTATTTAATTGATAATTTTCACCCTCTTCTATGAAAGCAGTCTGAGAAAGTTGGAATTGTTGAGCCTGGAGAAGACAAGGCACCAGGAAGGCCTTAGAGCCCTCCTGTACCTAAAGGGGCCCTACAGGAAAGAGGAGAGGGATTTTTTTACAAAGCTGGGTAGTGATAGAATGGGGGAGAATGACTTTACACTGAAAGAGGGTAGATTTAGATCAGATATTATGAATAAATTCCTCACTGTGAGGGTGAGAGGCCCTGACACAGGATACCCAGAGAAGCTGTGGCTGTCCCTGGATCCTTGGAAATGTTCAAGACCAGGCTGAACAGGGCTTGGAGTAGCCTGGGACAGTGGAAGGTTTCTCTGCCCATGGCAGGTGGAATGAAATGGTCTCTAAGGTCCCTCCCAGCACAAACCATTCCATGATTCTCTGCTGATTCTATGATCCTCTCTATGAAGTTACAATATTCCACTGCAGAAAGAGCGCCAGGGAGCAGGTAAAAGGGAGGGATGAGAGGATTTACAATAGGGAGTGATAATAGAGAGCAGCACTGGGTGGAAGGAGCATGTTCTGTGAAAAGCTAAAACGTAAATTTAGTGTAACCTAAAATGTAAATATGCAGCAGCATGGGGAAGATTTTAAGGGCAGCAGCTGTGTTAAATAAAGAGCACTAACTCTGTGAGAAGGAGCAACAGATAGAAAAGTACAAAGAAAGGGAATTGTTGTTCAGCAGGAGGAGCCTCTCCATTCTTTTCCTTTCCATGTCTTTTAGATATGTCCAGTTCATAGAAGGTTTCATGAGCTCTGCCAACATGTACTTCCTTGCTGGGCACCCCGTGAATTTCTACTTGTTCACAGACAATCCTGAGAAGATCGCTCACATTCAGATGGCCCCCGAGAACCACCTGTTTGTCATCCCTGTCCAGAATGACCCCAGGTGGCAGGACATCTCCAGGAGCCGTATGGACATCATCAACTGCTACATCCAGAGCCAGTTCCAGCACGAGGTGGACTATCTGTACTCCGTGGACATCAATGTCCAGCTCCTGGCACACATCGGCGTGGAGATCATCGACGCCCTGGTGGCCACCATCAGCTCCTGGCAGGTCACCCCACAGCACCAGAACAAAGGCTCTGAGGCACACCCTGAGTCACAGTCTGCCATCCCTGAGGGACAAGGGGACTTCTACTACACAGCGAGCTTCTACGGGGGCAGCGTGTCCGAGGTGTACAAACTGACCCGAGCCTGCTCTGCAGGGCTGAGGGAGGACACAGAAAATGGCACTGAGGCTCCCTGGCACCCCGAGAGCCACATCAACAGGTACCTGCTGCAGCACAGGCCCACACGCCTGCTGTCCCCAGAGTACTTCTGGGACCCCGAGCTGAGCTCCAGCACCATCCAGGTGAAGAGAATGTGCCCTGTGCACCAGCACAGCCAGACACAAAGAATGTGATCTTTCACAAATTGGGAGCAGCATTTAGCAAAGGCCACCTGGTTATTTAACACCCAAGGTTGCATCAATCGAGCAGGTCCTGCCCAGTCTGAGTCCCTGAATGTAGGAGAGAAAGTCCCAGTGGCACACGTCAGAGGTTTGTTAGGGAAATCAGTGTGGATCAATTCTGCCTTGAGTACAGACAAACCCATTCGTGGGATTGTCTTTGCTCAGGGACCAGGTTGTACGTGGTGGATAATGCAGAGAGGTGGAGCAACACGATGTGTACCTCAGGGAGATCTGATTGTGGGGTGAGAACTATGTGTAAATATCACTGTTTGCTGGTGTTACTGTCAGTGTCTGCACATTGACACTTACACAGTTCCTTCTGTCTCATGTCTGTGTGGTTTAAAGGTTTGAGCAAGTGACATAGAAGGAAATGTGTTTCCTGAAACAAAGAATGTGAGGCCTTTCCTCTTCACAGCCCCACTAAAATGAGGGTAAGGGGCAAAGGAAGTTTCCCTCTGTTTCTAGGACTGCACACATTTTCTTGCATAAAGTGAGTCTTCTTAACTAGACAACTAAACCCAGAAATTTATTTTATTAGCAACTTCTTTTTCAACTTTTTGCTTTTCAACTGTCCTTTCTGCATGTTTACAAGCTCAGTCTTCTTGCCATCTTGAGAACATAGCAAAATTGATAAGGACGTCCTCAAAAACAGTATTTAGGCATCTGAATAAAGTCAGTCTTCAAATTTACAAATGGTCCCCACAGATAAGGGTCTGTAATTATACTTGTCTTCTGCTGTCTTGTATTATTTTCTGAAAAGATGTCCTAAAAACATGATAACTTAGGAATTTGAATGAGACATTACTCGCAAGCTTAAATCATTTACTCCTTAATTTCTGACAAAATAAAAGCCCCTTCCTCATTGTTCAAGTTACAGAACTATCTGATTAATTAAAACCATATGTGATTCTACAAATCCTAAATGTATGTGGACTATCAAAAGAAAATTAAATCATACTTGAAAAATCATAATCATAATAATTGATTCATACTTACTTTTTCACCTTTCCTTTTTCAGTATTAGCTGTATCTTCAGATACAGAAATATTTTAATCATTAGCTGAATGATTCATTAAAGCTTTCTATTGCTCTCAGCAGAAATGATAATAGACAAATAACTGAAAATTATGTACACAAGAAAAAAATTGTGGCAAACCAATCCTGTCACACAGCTGCAGTCACAACCCTGTGCTGCTGTGGGCTACTGAAAAGGCCACATGAGCAAGAGCAAGTCCATCTGTTTTATTCTTGCTTACTCCTGTCATTAAGGGGTAAATCAGATTGTCCAAAGAACCCCTGCCAAAGGGATCAGGGAAAGTGCTTCCATTGAAACATGATGTTGTAAAAATGCAACTTAACTGATGCCTTGAGAAGGCTGACCTAGAACAGAGACTGGAGGAGATAAAGAATAAAGCAGGGATTTATTAGGAGGCCTCAATGGATCCACCTTGGATGGCACCAGAGCCCAGCCAGGGCTACACCCCAGGTGAACCCAAAATGCCCCACAGCTCACAGGGTCTCTCACTTTTATCAGTTCTGCTCCATTTGCACCTTGGAGTTCATTGTCCAATTCCAGCTTTAGCCCATGCACTCCCATCCTGCTTGTTTTTCTCTCTTCAGCCCTCGTTGTTTGTGCTCTTGGGCTGAGATCTGGATCATTTGTCCTTGGTCCCCATCTGGAGAAGGAATTGTTTTGTCTCTGCTCTGTGCAGAACTCACCATCCCCACCCACTAAAGCAGCACAGAATCTGAAAAATAAAGCAAAAACCTGAGGCATCAAACAAAGCTAAGCACAAATTAAACAGGAGGCAGAGTGGCTGACTCACACTTAGGACATATGAGCAAGCCAGGATGTGCAGGAGGTTGGAGTGGACCTCTCATTTGTCTGGGTTATACATTTGTCATAATATCTGTTATGAAGGTGCTGCTCTTTGCTTCATAAATCTTATTTGGTCTTTTAATGGTGTTATCTGCTTTATTGCAATTGTATTCCTTCAGAGTGGTTTCCCAGATTTGAAAACAGAACAAGAAGATAACATCATGCTCAAACAGTGTTTGTCCAAAGACTGGGCAGGAAAGGTCACTGAAAAAGGGCCAGACAAGAGGAATCTGTGTGATTTGAAGAGTTTTCAGATAAAGATTGGTGTGAAAGCTCAGCTGAAGCATTCTGGGGAATTGAGTTAGCATTCTTGGGCAAAAGTAATCAAATAATTTTAGATTAATGGAACAGGACACAGATTTAGTTGTAAGACTCAGAGAAAGTAAATTCTGGTATGAAGCAGCCCTTTTGAATCACTTCAGAAAGCATAGGTGATGATGGTCCCATGAAATCAGAGTGCTGAATTAGGTGAGGGGGTAAGTTAATATTCTTTTTGCAGCATTTCCCCTCCGCCAGGCTTAATCCTCTGTTGTTATCTGATTTCTCAGTCACTCTCTGCCACTGCCAAACGGGTTTAACCTGTGAAACTTGACTCCTTGGGAGACAGGACACTGCAAGGGTCCCACTCCCACTTCCCAGTGCAGAACAAAGACCTCCACAGGTTCTACAGCCCCACTCCCCTGGAACACCCTGAGAGCTGGAAGATCTCTCATCCATGGAGCTTCCTTGCCCAGTGCCTCTGGAAACTGAAATCAGGTTTCCCAGCACCTTCACAGACAGGAGTGAGCACACAATGCACAGAGAAGAGCTGAGCTGGGAACTGTGAATAAGGACTACCAAATTCCCTGCCTTAGTAGCCCTCATCTTATCAAGGTAAGAAAATTTGGCTGATCCTCACACTGGGAAAAGTTCTGCCTTGTGCTAGGGTCAAACCTGGCCAGGAAGGAGGGTTAATGGGGTGGATCATGGCAAAATGTACTACAACTGCAAGAATGGAACAGACTTCAGCAGAGTTCTGTGCCTGGGCCAGAGCAACACTATGCAGCAGGACAGATTAGGCCAGAGTAAATGTAATTTTCTGTTCTTCCCATTTAGTCAAACACCTGGCTGCAAGGGATGGTATAATAGAGTCTGTGCTGAGTTGCAATTTAAATTTAAGAGAGTATAAAGATTTGTTGTGAGATTTAGCCTTACTAGCTTCCAAAATCTAGTCCCATTGGTAATAAGAAATCAGTCTGTAAAGGCTAACTAATGGTTTAGCCTCCTGGACAAGCTCACACACATCATCAGGCCTGATGCAATGCCAAAGCCTTCCATTATCAAAGGTGGAATGGGTTGTGGATTGTTGGATTAAGCCCTTTTCTGACCCAGAGATGAGGTAACTGGGAGGTGTTTTAAAGATTTTTATTCCATTTTCAGTCTCATGTGAAGGGTGAGAGACAATATAGGTGTTATAATTCACACCATCACAATCAGAAGCCAATTATTTCCAAATTACAATACATTATAAGTGTATCTTATTCTATCAGCTTTTGCCACCCCATGCTGTAAATGCCTCAAAGCAAATCACCTAAAATTACCCCTCATGGGCCCTGCTACAATGCATCTTTCCTAGTTCTGTTTCTCCAAAGTATCTCGTGTTATTTGCAAGGCCATCCTTTGAAACTTGTTTCTGGTTCCATTTCTCTCTCAGCAGTCTGTCCTATTCCATGGCATTTCTGGGCCAGCATTTCTTCTCTCAAGGTTTGCACCCAGGTGCACACTGTGTGAGCCTTCTGCCAGGCTTTGAGAATTCCCTACAAACCCATTTGCCACAGTGGATGCTGTAACTCCTGTGGTATTTCCTCCCTCATGTACAGGAAGAGCTACAAGGACCCAGTAATGAGGATGTGTACAGGTGGCAGTGAGTGCTTCTGCTTGAGAGGAAGGAGCAAAGAACTGACACGATCTGTCAGGCCAGGCAGTGAGCTGGGATGTCCCTGACTTACACTGAGATCATGGGGGAGAAAGAACCCAGAAAAGAAAATTACAACAGTGCACAAAGTTTCAATGGCTCCTTGTGGGAATCAGAAAAACAGAAACCTCCACAGACACAGGAGGGTTTGATCTGCAGCCTTGGAAGAAGCTTAGATTGATGTCAAAATACAGTACACAGATATTAAGCAGAAAAATCATAAACTTATGTTTCTATAGGTGTAGGTGAGAATGTGCCTTCAGTGAGTGACAAACTGTACTGAGCAGATGGTGAATGTGACAGTGTAAGGTTGTGGTTGTTTGGAATAAGCTGAGAGTTCAGAAGTTACCACAGAAGCCAATGTGTGCACGTGAGTTCAAAGCCCATTGGACAAAAGTACCCGCAGTGCAGCAGAGGTTAGTAAAGGTGATAGGTTAGAAAAGCCAAATAAACCCTGTGGCAGCTGTCCATTGGGTTAGAAAGTTCTCTATTGCCTTGTAACAGAGAGACTTGTGACTGCTCTGGAGCTGTGGCCAAATGCTTGCTCCTCTAAAATCCCACAGCCCCTGAGAGTGATGTTTGTCTGAGCAAGAAATTGTCCTGAGGTTGAAAAGTCCCATCCCTTCATTTCTAGCAGCTCCTAACCCAGCACCTCTGAACCAGGATGCCTTTCAGAGCTTAAAAGAGAATTGAAAAGGAAAAATGGAACTGGTCATTTCCTCATGTTCCTTAGTAGGCCACACCACCTAGAAAAATTCTCCAGGATCTTTTCAGCTTCGTGTGCTTGTCCACAGAGACTCCACAAAGGAAAATTGTGCATCCAGATTTCCAGTTTTGTCATTTTGTTAAACTGAATGGACTCAGGCAAAGCATAAGGAAAAGTTATGGTCCATGCTCTCCATGGGAATAATTTATTTTCTGCTTGTTTGTCTCCCTATTAAAAGTCATGCCACCTTCAGAAACCCTTGTCTTTAAACAACTGGCACTAACAGAGTATTGGCACTGTAAGACAAAGGCTCATAGAGCCTTAGAATTTCTGGAAGGAGAATGAAGATGTAAACTGCTCCTCATGTCAAAATAAATCTTAAAACTGGTGCACTAAATTGGTGCTGTTTCATCCATAACGTTGTACACTCTACTTAGAGCCTTTACAAATCTGTATAAATCAATTACAAACTTCTTTTTACTTGCAGGAATGTGAAATAGAGGTGGATTTGTAATCAGGAAACACAAGACAGGAATCATGGCTTGTTGCCTTCGGAAGTCAGGTTCACTCCCTGGCAGACTCTGTCATGCGAGTGTTTGAAGGAAATTCAGCGTGATGCATCCAAAAGAATTCCCACGAATGAGTTTTCTCACTGAGGGAACAGGGGGCTGTGATTTTAATTGGCACCTGGAGGAAGAGAAGGCACGTAGCTGAACCTGTCCAGGGCAGTGGGACACTGGCAGCCAGAGCAGCTGGTGAATGCAGGAGGACTGGCTGTGGGTGGGACGGGCCAAGTGCCAAGCTGATAAAGTGGAGCAGGCCAGGAAGTCAGAGATGAATCAGGATGGACCAGTCTGGGATGACCTAGCCTCTAGCATGGTAAATCACTGGCTCAGCATGGAAGTTATGGCCTCGAAATAGAGATTCATGCTGTGGGTCAGGTTTGACAGGACCAGGCTTTGACAGCAAATCCAGGCTTCTAAAAAAGTTGTTATGGATATGGGTAAATAATGGATGGAAACGGATGTACCAGAATAGGGTAGCAGTCTTTAGATTGGGGCAGTGGGCAAAATATGAGGCCAGGGCAGGTTGTGATGCAGAAGTGAATATAAATAAGGAGACAGAAGTCAGCCTTACCACACTATTCTCCACTGCCAGTGGATTTTGCAGCTTTATACAAAGGCATCTCCAGAAATGCCTCCAGCAGTGACACAGTTCTGCAATTCTGCTGAACCACCCCCACACAGCCTCCCCCACCTCCTCCTTGCACAGCAGCAGCTCCAGGAGTTGGCATTCCTGTCTCTCCAGGTGGTGCCTGCAGCACAAATCCAGCACATCCAGGCTGCTGCTCCCATCTGCTGCCCAGAGTGTTCACTGCAAGCCTCTCCCTGCCTGTGGGCCAGCAGCAGCAGCAGCTTGAAACAATCTTCAGGGGTACTCAGCACAAAGGAGAGCTTAAGAAGAAGTTACACTAAGGATGCACCAGATCCAGGATTTCCCTGCTGTCAGACATCAGGAAACTTGGTGACAGCAGGTAAGTGAATAAGCCTGAGGAGCAGGCTTGGCATGAAGTAATGTAGAAACACCTCCCTCGACCTGCTGGCTGTCAGATTAATCCCTTTTCTGACTCAGAGATGGGATATCTGAGAGGTGTTTTAAAAATTTTTATTCCATTTTTAGTCTCACATGAAGGGTGAGACAACACAGATGTTATAATTCACACTATCACAATCAGAAGCCAACTATTTCCTAATTACAATACAATTACAATATACTATATTACAATTACCTAATTACAATACACTATAAGTGTTTCTTGGCATATCAGCTTTTGCCACTCCATGCTGTAAATGCCTTAAAGCCAATCATCTAAAATTACCCGTCATGGGCCCTACTCCAATGCATCTTTCACAGTCCCATTTCTCTACAGTATCTAGTCTCATTTGCAAGGCCACAGCTGGCCATGTTTTTATCCAGACCAGGATGAAATTGGCCTTGTGGGCTGCGAGCATGCATTGCCAGATCATGCTGAGCTTCCCCATCCCTAAAGCCCCACATCTTTCTCCTCAGGGTTCGTGTCAGCTCATTGTCCCTCAGACTGTTCTTGTGCTGGGGATGCCCTGACCCACACGTGGGGCCGTGCACGTGGCCTTGTTGATCACAGCATGGCACAGGCCCATCTCTCAAGCCTGTCCAGGTCCCTCTGATGCCTTGAGAAGGCTGACCTAGAACAGAGACTGGAGGAACTAAAGAATAAAGTAGGGATTTATTAGGAGGCCTCAGTGGATCCACCTTGGGCAGCACCAGAGTCCAGCCAGGGCTGCACCCCAGGTGAACCCAAAATGGTCACAAAATGCCCCACAGGTCACGGGGTCTCTCACTTTTGTAAGCTCTGGTCCATTTGTATACTGGAGTTAATTGCCCAATTCCAGCTTTAGCCCATGCACTCCCATCCTGCTTGTTTTTCTCTCTTCAGCCCTCGTTGTTTGTGCTCTTGGGCCTGAGGTTTGGATCATTTGTCCCTGGTCCCCAGCTGGAGAAGGAATTGTTTTGTCTCTGCTCTGTGCAGAGAGCTCACCATCCCCTGATAATAAAGCTCAGACCCACCCACTAAAGCAGCACAGAACCTGAAAAATAGAAAAGCCAACCCCTGAGGCATCACCTCTATATGAATTAAGGCTGAGCTCAGCCCAGCAGGGGCACAAGTGCCTGGCACTGGGGAGCCCAGAACTGAGCCCAGCGCTCCAGGCGTGCCCTCACAGTGCTGAGCTGAGGGCAAGGATCTCTCTCCTGACCTGGTCTCCAGCTGGACAATGAAATATTGACCACGATCCTTTGGGTGTGACCATCCAGCCACTTCCTCACACACAAGTGATCCCAGTGCTCCATCCATCTCCAGTTTAGAGACAAGGATGGTGATGTTTTGCACAAGTCCAGGATGCTGATGCCTGTTGCCCTTCCCTGGTTCACCACTTCTGTCACCCCCTCACAGAGGGCTACTGTGGGAAGTGGATTTGTAGGGAATTCTCAAAGCCTGGCAGAAGGCTCACACAGTGTGCATCTGGGTGCAAACCTTGAGAGAAGAAATGCTGGCTTAGAAACGCCATGGAACAGGACAGACACTGCTGAGAGAGAAATGGAACCAGAAACAAGTTTCAAAAGGTGGCCTTGCAAATAACACGAGATACTTTGGAGAAACAGAACTAGGAAAGATGCATTGTAGCAGGGCCCATGAGGGGTAATTTTAGGTGATTTGCTTTGAGGCATTTACAGCATGGGGTGGCAAAAGCTGATAGAACAAGATACACTTATAATGTATTGTAATTTGGAAATAATTGGCTTCTGATTGTGATGGTGTGAATTATAACACCTATATTGTCTCTCACCCTTCACATGAGACTGAAAATGGAATAAAAATCTTTAAAACACCTCCCAGTTACCTCATCTCTGAGTCAGCAAAGGGAATAATCTAACAGGCTGATAAATTTGTCAGGTACAATTTGCCTTTAGTGAAGCCATGCTGGCTGTCACTCATCACCTCATTATTTTCCATGTACATTAGCACAGTTTCCAGGAGCTCCAAGATTTTGCCAGTCACTGAGGTGAGGCTGACCGGCCTTTCATTCCCTGTTTCTTCCTAATATCTCTTTAATAATATCTGTGTTATGTTTCCCCTTTTCCAGTCCAGGGAAACTACATTGGACTGCTGTGACCTCTCAAATACGATGCACTGGGTCCTCTGTCAGTGCCCTCAGAACCCAGAGGTGTATTTCGTCAGACCCCATGGGCATGTGAACCTTCAGGTTTCTTAAATGTTCAGACCCAGTGTTATTGTACAGCACAAAGTTCTTCATCTCCCAGATTACTGCTTTTACCTTCTGCAGCTCATGTGGTGTGTCTGGAACATTTGCAGGTGAAGAATGAGGCAAAAAAGTTGGATACCTCAGCCCTATATCCTTCCTGGCAGGATCTACATTTTCCCTAGTTCTTATTTTATTTCTGCTTTTATTCCTACAGAAGTTTCTTTTATTAGCCCTGATGTCCTTGGCCAGATTTACATCTTCCAGTGCTTTAGGAAATATGCCTGGGTGAATCTTACAGCTTCCTGCAGTCAAATTCATCAAAGATCCTTTGTTGCTGTCTTCTCAGGCAAATGTGGAGGAACTTTCAGGTGTAATTAAGTCAAAAAGCTGGAACAGACTGTGTTCTGTAGGACAGACACTGACACTCTCCCCTAAATACACTTCTTCCTGCTGTGCACTTCTGCATCCACGTGCCCCAGAGAGTTGATTCAGGCAAGCAGGAATTATTCTCTTGTCTGCCTGGTGACCTCCTACATGTGAGTATGTTTAAGGCCATTTTCCTGATCTGCACCCAGAGATTTTGGTAACAGTTTTCTCCACACAGCAAAACACCAGAAGGAGCACACTGCAGATGCACGTTGAAAACTCTCTGTGAAGAGCTGCAAAGGGTTTGGGATGTGTGGCTATCAACAGAGCAGAGCACAGGTGACACTGACTTCCACAGCTCCACTGGCTGAACAAAACCTTGATTCTGGTAAGTTTTAATCCAGTAATTTTCTAAGGAGGAAAAGGAGGAAGGGAGGCATGGAAGGGGCATTTCAGTCCACCATGGAACTACTATGGACACATTTGGAGGAGTGGGCAGCACAAATTGGCACAACGTGTGGTGAAAAGGCAGTAGAAATGTACAGCACAAGGGCAGATGGTCAAGATGGCTTTGAAGGCTGAGGGTGTCCATGAAAAGACCATAATGCTTGATGAAATAATTGGTCAGTGGTGTGGCAAATGTAGTTGGAGCAGGATACAGGCATGTCTCAAAGTGGAAAGGCAAAGCCAGAACAACAGAGAAACCCATGGAGAATTCTGGAACAGTGATCCAGTGCCAAAGGTCAGGAATGACACCAGAGCCAAGTGTGTCCACATGAGGAGAAGCTGCTTTGACATGTTTGGAAAGGCCACCTGCACAGGTTAACTCAGATGTGCTGAAATGAGTCAGCAAAAGGATAAAAAATTGGGTAAGGCCAGAGCAGAGTTAATGGGGGCAGTAGAGACAGAAAAGGATGAGGAATATATCCAAGGCTAATGGATACAACAGTTACCTGAGAAGGTGAATTCCATCAGTCCAAACATTCCCCTTCCTCCTTCTTCCCCCACTTGATAACTGCACAGGATGTCCTGTGGTGTGGAATATCCCTCTGTCCCAGCTGGGTTTCTGTTGGGATATTGGACACAAGGCAGTTGATGGACTTTGGACCTGGTTAGCACAAGGGATTTGAGAACAGGATGCCTTGGCAAGAGCAAACAAAACTTTAAAAATTAAATCAAGATTGCAAGAAGCCTCCATCAGACTGGTTTACCAGAAAAAGAAAATTACATCAGACTTCTGCAAGCTAGAGATGTCTAAAATTTATAAGTTTTTTTTAACAAACCCAGTCATTGCAGTAGTACATTACTAGCCTCTCTAAAATAGTATATAAGCATTTGTAGTCCACAATAAAATCAGATTCTTTGACCACCTCAAAGTCTTCCCCATCTCTTCTCATCCTCAACAGGTTTCCTTCCACCTTCCTGGACAGCAGGGCACTGTGAGGAGCAGAAAAGGCCTTGGGTCTGTGCAAGCACAGCTGAGCAGTGAAAACCCCTAATGTTTACATGGAGATTCTGGGGAGAAAAAGGGAATCAGTACATTGTTAGGAGAGTAAATATTTTCATCTACTACTTTATGTACTGGTAATGGTGAGAAAGAGGAGGTTTAGTCTGAGTGTTTCCAGGAAACTCAGTGATGTTTTGCTATCACTGTGCTAACCATCAAGGTGAGAATATACAGACAATAAAACTACAAGGAGAAAAGGGTGCAAATGAGAGATTTTAGAAAAACCCATGAGCTTGAATTCACTCCATTTTACACTGTGAGATACAGGAGGACATCCTGCCCTGCTTGCTCTATTAGAGATATTTTTGTTTTACACTAGAGCATGTGGTTTTGAACTTCTGAGCAATAGCTTTGGTTAAAGGGACTTACACCAGCCAGGAATACTACCTATGATCTGTCTCTTGCTGGGAAGTGATTCTTGCCTCCCTTTGGTCCTTGCTCCTGAGATTTGTTAATCTCTGGGCAGAGGTAAACCAGGCCTCTTAGGAGGCAGGTGAGTGTTGGCCTCATGAACACAAAGTAGTGTCCTGACAGCCCCTGGAGCTGTTCTCAAATTTTTTTAAATTCCTAACTCTCTCCAGCTCTGATGTTACAAGGGTGTAGCACCAAAGGAGAGCAGTATTCCCAGTCTCATCTAAATTTGTGTTGATGTGATCCTGCCATTCCTTCAGAAATGGAAATATTTGTGCTTGGTAAACAGCTAAGAGCAATTAGCTGGAGCTAACAAGGACTTCTGCAATTAGACTCACTCCTGAGATTCACAACTTTCCTAGCTGGTGATTGGGCCTCTCCCCAATTCTCTATAGCCCAGTAACTCCCCTGGGAAGGACCCAGCTGAACACAAAGGCCTAGTTAAAACTTGGTGAAACTCTAATGCCTTGGGACATCTGCACTCGGTGTCTTGTAAAGAAACTTCACTGAGAAGGGGGAATAGGCAGCCAGGGATGTGAGCAAGGGCACAGGGGAAGAGCTGGAGAAACTGAAAGCCAGAGGTAAACTCAAGATACTGATACTAGCAATGACTGCAGACAGACGTGCTGCAGTGAGCTCCTCATCTCTCCCAATGTAAGGCCAAAATAATCTGCTCATTAACACAAGCGTAATTGTCTTGTTTCAGAGCAGGTTTGCTGTGAGACCTGAGGCATCACACCTGATCCAGGGCTGGTGACAGGAGGTCAGCTCTGTGAGGACCTTGGCAAATGGGCTGTCAGCAAGGCAGGTCTGCAAGGTCACAGAACCACACAAACTCCTGAGCTGGAAGGGACCTGTCAGGACCATCCAGTCCAGCTCCTGGCCCTGCACAGGACACCCCGAGAGTCACAGCATCTGTCTGACAGCATTGTCCAGACACTTCTGGAGCTCAGATGGATTTGGGGAGGCTCTTGCAATGCTCAACCACCCTGTGGATGAAAAGGTTTTTGTTGCTATCCAACCTAAACCTCCCCTTAGTCAGCTCCAGCCATTTCCTCAAGGCCTGTCACTGTCAAGAGAGTGAAGAGATGGACACCTGCCCCTCACTGCCCCTCAGCAGGAGGGTGCAGACCACAGCGAGGTCTGACTGCTGGGTCCTCTCCTCCAGGCCTACAATTTCAAGAAACTTCTCCATAGGAGTAGCACACAAGACACACATGATCACAAATTGTCATTGTCTAGTGGAGGGCTTCAAAAATAATGAGAATCCCTCTTGTGAGGCCAGGCTGAGGTAGCTGGGCCTGGTCAGCCTCGAGAAGACTGAGAGGGGACCTTATCCCCATGTAAAAGTATCTGCAGGGAGGTTGTCAGCGATGAGGAGACATGGGGAAGTCTGATTTGGTGATCAGAGTCTGATTTATTGTGGGACACAAATGCTTCTATACTATTTTAGGGAGGCTAGTATGTTTTACTACAGTGATTGGGTTAATATTCACATAAACAAACTTATACATTTTAAACATCTCTAGCTTGCAGAAGCATGATATAATTTTCTTTTTCTGGTAAATCCATCTGATTTGATCTTCTTGCAGTCTTGATTTAATTTTCAAAGTTCTGTTTGCTCCTGTCAAGGTATCCTGTTCTCAAATCCCCTGTGCTAACCCAAGTCCATCACCTGCTTTGTGTGCCCCAGCACCCAACAGGAGGTTGTGTAGCCAGGCATTCCCTCACAGGAGCTCCTCTGTTGTTTGTCACACGGGCAGATAACTCAAGCAGGACAAACTCTCCTGTAGAGAGGCACTTTGAGCCCACGGTTATTGGTTATTTTGGGCTTCATACTGGTCTGGCATCTCCCAAAAAACACCTTGCTGTTGGAGAGAGGTCTGGAAGACAAGCTGGGTTTCTGACAGACAGCCACATCACTTTGCAAACTTTATAAAAGCCACAGCAAACCTTCACAAAGCAGAAATCTTCTGTACCTCCCGTGGAAATGTGTGGAGTGTCTCCCATGAGTAGGGACGCTGCTTTGTGGCTACTCCTGTGGGGTTAAGTGGAGGAATCTGTACATTACCATCATCTCAGTGCTAAGTTCCATTTGATTCCTAATTAATTCCACTTCTTTGCCATCTTTAGTACAGCTACCTCTATATATTGCACTGTTTTATGTTATGCTGTAATCTACTAGTAGTTCTTTAGGTTTATACCATGTACTAAGTAAATCTGATTAAGATCTTTCATCTGCTATCTCCTCTCTGCTTAACAAATGATTAATTCTTATGAACAGACATGATTTGCCATCATTAAAAGCTGCAGGCCAGAGTGATTCCTTGAATTTAAACTGTTCCCAAAATGTGAGGCTGAGGCAGGACTCGTCTGAAGCTCCCATCATCCTGTGGCAGGGGGTCAGTGGTCACTGGTCGGTGTTTTTTTTTTAAAAAGGTATAAAGAAAATTTTATTTAAAAAAATAAATTAAGAAATTATTAAATAATAAAATTAAATAAAATAATAATAAAAATCATATTATAAGTATAATAAAAATTCAAATATAAAATAATCTTTTTCTTTGTATTTAATTCAATAACTTTTATTATTCTAAATAAAAACTATATATAGACTATAATTTTAATAATATTTTTAACATATATTTCACAAAACCAAAAAATAAAATGGAATAAATTTACATTTAAAACATCTACAAATATAATATAAAACCTTTTATATAACTAACAATCTATAAAACCACTAAAAAATTATACACACTTCTATAAAAAACACATATTGAAAAGAAAAACATCCCAAAAAAAACCTCTCTTTTCTTTCCAACCTAAAAACAAAGAAGAAAACCAACCTAACCACTATCTCAACCAAACCAAGCCAAACAACTCCTACCAAAAACCCAAACATTTTTTTGCTCTGCTCAGCACCAGGCAGAAACTGCTGCACAGGAAATTCCACCTGAATATCAGGAATATTTGAGATATTGACACGAATCTGCCTTAGGCTGAGTCAAGCCTGGCAAAGGAGATCCCAAGCTTTGTGTGTGTTGTTTATCTTTATCCTGTGGCAGTTTGGGCACATAAATATCCATAATTTGGAATGTGATCTGACCCCAGACCGTGTTTGCAGGGTCTGAATTCCCACCATAGTCCAAACTAATCAAAATTAATGGAATCTGGCGACCAAAAATGTAAAATGAAAAATGTAGTTGGCATCTATAGGCCACAGTGACAACTTCAAATGTGGACATTTGGTTAATCTAATGACAAAAATATTATTTAATATCATTAAATATTATTAATTTAATGAGAAATTAAATATTTAACATAATTTTACATGACCAGAAGTGCTGTACCTGCCTTACAAAAGCCATTGCAAAATAATGAGTGCCTCTTGCAGCAGTTGTGGCTCCCAGTTGTATGTCAGAAATGTCATTCCTAATTATTAGGAGCCCATGCTAAAAATCACTTGATAGATGTCAAAACCATCATTCATAAAGTACATGTGGTAAGTCCAAGGTGAAATAAATTGTTCCTGAACAACAGAATTTCTAAATTTTTCTTAAAATCTCCATCTGTCCAACTTTAACAATTACCCCTGAATTACCACTGCTTCTTATCTTTGGTACAGTGAAAGTAAAGATATAATTAAAATATCAATCCTGCCCTCCATTATTTAAAAAAAATTAAACATTGCCTCGGTATAAATCCTTCAAGTCGTATGGTACATTATTTTCTAATTACATCAACAGTGATGGAAAATATGTCTCAAATACGCTTTATATTTTAAATCAGTGATGAGATTTGAAAAGATGATTAATTAAATCTCTTATTGGTGGCTCATTTTCTTTTTTAATGAATGCTGAAAAATATTCTATATTTTTCTGGTATAATATTTTTGGTACAAAATAAGATATGATTAAAAACAAATATGTCAAGCTTCTGCAAAGAGTTATACCTTATAATTTTTCTGTGGAATTACAAATCCTCAAGATAAAAATTCATATGACATCAAATTAAGAACACAGTTCTTTTACAATATTTCTATTTACAGTTATTTCCAGAAATGAAGGATTAATTTAAGAAGTAATTCATGTCCTTAACTTTCCAATATCATTTAAGTTTTGAGGATTTAATATAAAGAACTTCATTAACAGTCACAGAGCTTTAAAGTGGTTAGGTTATTCAAATGCCTAGACTTGGTCTAAGATATTTAAAACAATTACTCTAAAATTAAAGAAATGTCTTTGAGGCACTGGAGCAGGAATGCAACTTTGCACACCTTTTTTTTTTTTTTTTTCCAATAACAATCTCAGAATTAATAATCAATAGTCATTAATTTCCTGGGCTCCACATTATAGCGTGAATTATGTCGTCTCCTTTACCCAAAGAAATTTACTAAACCTTTTCAAGAAATAAATGCAAATGGATAAAAACTTATTCTTCTCAGTTCTTCCAGTAAAATCAATCTCCTGAATATTACTGTTCTGTTCAAAAAGTCAGAAGTATGTAAAGCACAATTTTAAAGTTTCTGGAAAATAGCAAGGGAAAAAAAAGTTTATTTATTTAAGAATTTCTTCAGTAGTGGAAGAAGTTTTCTTCCAAAATGTTAACATAGCTTCTAACACTCCCTCTTACAGTTGAAAATCTGCACTCTTCTCCTTCTTTCCTACCCAAAAGCTGAAGTGTATCTGGAAATTCATTTTACTGAACAAGAATTTAGAGTGAAAAATACCAATACAAACACCCGAAACACCCCAAATATTCCATTTCATTTCCACACTAAATTAGCTTTTCTCCATCTTTTCTTCAGGGCTTCTTTCACCTCCTTATTCCTCAGGCTGTAAATGATGGGATTCAATAAAGGAGTGACCACAGAATAAGAAAGTGAGAGGAATTTCTCTGCAGATGCACAGTAGGTGCATTTTGGCCACAGATACACGGAGCCTGCAGTGCCATAAAACACAGCCACAACCAAGAGGTGTGAGGAGCAAGTGGAAAACGCTTTCTGCCGGCGCTCAGCTGATGCCATGTGAAGAATTGTGGAAATGATACGAATGTAGGAGTAAATGATGAGTAGGAAAGGGCTCAGAATAGCAAAGACAGCCACCACAACGACCTGCAGCTCTCGGGGGAAGGTGTTGCCACAGAGCAGGTCCAGCAGGGGCTGAATCTCACAGAAGAAGTGATCGATGGCAGAGGCACACAGGGGTGAGCTGAATGTTGTGAGGGTGTGAATTAAACCCACAGCAGCCCCACAAATGTAACTCCCAGCAACCAGGCTTCTGCAGACCCTGCTGCTCATGAGAATTGTGTAGTGCAAGGGGTAGCAAATTGCAAAATAACGATCAAGGGACATGGCAGCCAAGAGAAAGCATTCAGCAACTCCAAAGAAAAGGAAGAAAAACATTTGCATTGCACATCTTGTCTTGGAAATACTTACTGTTCCCACCATCAGGGTCTCGAGAATGGTTGGGAAAATGACTGATAAATAGCAGATATCCAAACAGGACAGCTGAGTGATGAAGAAATACATCGGGGTGTGAAGGGTGTTATCACTGTTTATTGTGAAAGCTATCACTGTGTTAGCCATCAAGGTGAGAATATAAAGAGATAATAAAACTACAAAGAGCAAAGAGTGCAACTGAGAGCTTTCAGAAAAACCCAGGAGTATGAATTCACTAAATCCACTGAGGTTCCCAAGGATCATCCTTCTCTGGTGCCCTGTAGATCTCTCTTTGTTTTAGATGAAGCTTCAAACAGCCTGGCAAATCTGCAATCAAAAT
This sequence comes from Chloebia gouldiae, assembly GCA_003676055.1. Classification (NCBI taxonomy): domain Eukaryota; kingdom Metazoa; phylum Chordata; class Aves; order Passeriformes; family Passeridae; genus Chloebia; species Chloebia gouldiae. The sequence continues at coordinate 284,639 of QUSF01000166.1, read as the reverse complement.
ACAACTGCCTGTTTGAACAGACAAAAAGATTACTAGAATTTAGATACTATACAGATTTTTAAAAGATCTTCTGAACAGATCTGAAAGCTTCCAAAGAAAAAAAGGCAGTCTTATACATTTATTTTTGTCTCTATTTTTGACAGATTCTTCTTTCATAGCATTGCCTTCAAAGTTTGCATATTCACTACTGTCTTCAAATGCTCAGCTACCATTTTTACCCTGTAGAAAAAGAAAAAAACATGACATCTTATCTTTTTATGGACTAATCAGTTCAAGTCCCAAAATCATCAGCAGCAACATTTGAATATAACAAAGGTAATTTCTCTGTTACCTGTTGTGGAGTGTGGTGGAAGAAGAGGAAGGGAAAAAAAAACCCTAAATTATGAGTTCTTCAGAAAAGCTTTCTACTCTGAGCACTCTGCAGTGAGGCAGAAGAGAGGCTTTTCCACAGCTCTTTATACTGTATATATATATGTATTTATAAAGTCCACTGAGACTGGCTAGTGCTGATTGGAGCAATAAGGAATAGTTGTTAGAGGGTGGATAAACATGATGCATGTGTTTGACTTGACTCACAGCCTCTTCTAAATTTACATAACTTGGAAAGCATTTCTACATAAACCCAGATATCTACAGAAATATCAAGATCTGATTTTACTTTGCATTAATTACTATTACTTCATAAAGCAGCCAAATGACAGAGTTGCCACACAGGCTTACCATACTTATGCTTTCTCAATAAAATTTGAAGGTGAAGCAAAGATGCAATCCACATTCATTTTGGGATTAGGGACAAAAAAATTCACTTTTTATTAATCTTAATTTTTATTGTATCCTATTAAAATTTTTAATTTTTGTTTGGCTTATTGTGTGGTTTCTTATTGAGATCCATCAGCAACCCTACATTGTCTCTCACCACAAGGCCCCTTTCAATGCCAAAGAGATTGATTAAAAGTTGAATTACTGCCTGGTACTCACATTTCCAGTGTTCAGACATCTCATTCAGTCTGATCCTTTTTCCCTGGCTGTAGGACTGTCTTTGCTCACTTTTATCCTTAGTCACTGTCTGCAGAGTGACCTCTGCATCACAGTCAGATCCTGTGAACAGCAGAAAGTGATTTTGTAGGGAAGAACCACCTAATGTGATGTAGGTGTCTTCTGTAAGTGACAGCTAGAAAGTGCAGTATCTGTGTTTCACTAAACAGAAATATAATAAAAGCAGAAATTATTATCCACAGAGGAAAATCTCTGAGAAATCTGAAGGACCTATCTGTGATGGCATGATGTGTTCTCCCATGGCAGGCCTTTCCTGCACCATTAAATAGAAAATAATAAAACCAGAGTTAGACAGGAGTTATGCACCTGTTCTTTCCTCCTGCAGAACCTTTAAAGCCATTTTCCTGCTTCTCTTTGTAGTTTGGCTCCACATCAAATTTTTATCCCTTAATTCAGGCAAGGCCAGGCCCAAGATCATGAAAGGTCAAAACAAAGCAGATTAAAATAGATATGCAAGTGTTCTGTAGGTCTTTCTTTACAGTTTGTTCTAACAGGAGAACCAGAGTTGTGTTGTACCTAAACAATGAGTGGAAAATAACTGACTCCCACAACTGCAGCAGTCAATACCCAACAGACTCTTTTCCTCTGGGAACAGAGATAGAAATACTTAAGATTTGTGACGTGGCTGTTCCAAAAACATTAACCACAGCTTTCCCTACTGGCAGCTGAGTTGCTTGGTTTTACTTCATTCTTCTGTCTCTTTTTCCAGATGCTATTTTCCTCTGGCACCTACACAGGTAGGACTTCTCTTTCAGGGAGACTTACCAGCCTATGAAGTAAATGGATTATTGGAACTGAAAATCAATAAGATATTTTTGTATTCTTGAATAGAAACTGCTACACCTGAAATGTGCCTGGGACAAATGTTATTTCCTGGGGTGCAATCCACCCTCTTTAGTACATTTTGCATGGTACTGTGGAGAATATGTGGGATTATCTGTGTTCACTAGGTAATTCTTTCCTGAAATGGACCCCATCCAGAGAATGACAGCCTGAACTCAGATATTAAACTGTTCTTTAGGGTTATTCATCAAATCTCTCTCTTCTCCATGTGTGTTGGGTGTGTATTTTTTGGGATGTCACCAGAGTCTAACATTCCCATTTGAGTGACCCCATATTGATTTTAGAGGAAACATTTACTCTAATGTAAATAAGTTTTGAGAAGTGATTTAAACACCCAAATTGATTTGCAGGAACTTTTAGTATATAGGTATGAGTTTAAGGAAATGTAATGAATCAGTGCAAGTCACACAAATTTAAACCAGTCTGTTAGCTAGATGTGGTGTGTGCAACTGGAGAATATCCCCAGCTGAAATAAAATAATGCCACTTTCTAATACTAAAATCACAGCATTAAAGAGTTTTATTCCTGAGTTTCAGTGGTAAAAGCACAGTTCTAAAATCTCTTATGGTGGTACTCTGCAGAACTGGAGTCCACTGACTATTTGCCCACTTAGGTTTGGGGTTTTTCCATCATTTTATTCTGCTTGCTACCTGAGAACATTCTTTGATGCTACATAGAGTGAAGATAAATAATTTTCCCTGTTGATGTCCAGATCATCATAATTAAAAATCAGTTGACCTTGATCTATTTCCTAGTCACTCTCAGATTTGAAGGCCCCTTTTCATGGACCATGAAGAAGTAAACTCTAGGTTTTGCCAAGGCACTGCTAATCCTGTACATAATCAGCCTTGGCTTTATGTTCCTCTGCTGCCAGACACTTCCCCTGCTTCTGCTACTGTGTCTTACAGTCTGCTGAAACACTCCCACTTTAACCCACACTGGTGTCTGTACCCATATTTCATTTCTGGGTCACACCATCAATGGGACTCTGCTGTAGAGGAACCTGAGACAAAGGAGTGTGCATTGATTCAGTCCCCACATGCACTTTGGGATAAAGTTGGGATAAAGATCATTCTTGCCCACAAATTTACATGTAGTTTCCCCTACGTCTTCCTAAGGTTTGTCCTTCCATATCTTTTCATTAATCAGAAAGATTAAAAGAAAAACAACAACAACAAATCCCAAACCAACCAAAAAATCAGACACTTTCTTTGACACATCTACTGTAGCAAGTAAGGATTTAGCATTCAAATTATTTCTTTGGGTAAGATTTATTTAAGAGTTGGGCCCACCAAGTGGTAAGACCATCATTCCCAGCAAAGACCAATGTTATCCACTACCAGGAGATATTCTCATTGTGTTTGGGGTAAGGCTGAATAACCAAGGGCTGGCATAGGTGTTGGTCTTCGTTTCATTTTATGAAATCCTAATCAAATTTAGTGATGCAAAGTGATACCTCTCCCTGTAGCCCATCCTTCCCTTTACCACAGTTTTGAGTAATACCAACACCCCTCCCACTGTGGCAAAAAAAAAAAATCACTTTTCCCCTTCCACCATTTCATAGAATCATCAAATCATAGAATATCCCAGGCTGGAATGGACCCTGCTCTTTGAAAAAGTTATCAGTGAATGGAGAACAGACACACTCCAGACAAAGCTTGTTAGAGAGACCCTCCTGTCCATGCAGCAGGTACAGAAAGGACATTTTGGTTTTCTAAACTCTTCAGAGAAGAGTCTGGATACAGCTGCATCCCAGCCCAGCCCGAGACTCTTCAGTTTATGTCTAAAGGGTTACAGAGGTGTAAGTGAGCCTGTATACAACTTTGTCCCATGGGATTAAAGATGCAAAGCAAATATAATTATATAAATAAATTAAGTATTTATTTAAATTTATTGCAATGATTAAGCAAAATAACTTGTTCAGAATTATTTGCTACATAGCATAGGTAGTCATAACTACTAATGTAGTATACTGCACTATTTTTGAAGGAATAGAGAAGCAATTATATGAAATCTAACAAAACAATTATTAAGTAGAGATGTTACCCATGCAACAACCATGAGCAAACCTATTTGGCTCAGCCCTGAGAAATGACCTTAAGGGGCTTCCCTACCCAAGGGAGGGATCTTCACACACCTCAGGGTGGTATGCTAAAAATTCTCACCATGTAAAAGTGGGACTGCCCTTCTACAGCATAACATGATTGGGTGCCAGTCTGATACACTTTTAGATTTTGTATTGTCAGGTTTATTCAGCAAAATATGCTTTGCTGCTGAAAAGGGTGTTAGAAGCTCTTTGGTTTCTTCTGTGTGACACTTGTGACTCTCATTTCCATATGAAGGCCTGGACATCCCTGCTGCTCCTGCCCTCAGATCAGGGAGTATCTCTTTGCATGTCCTCGTGGTGTTGGAAATGATAGAACTTTACAAATACCTTTTCTAATTAATTACTTTAATTAAGTTTTCTAATTTCTGTTTGAATTCATCATAAGCAGTGTAATTTTCCACTCTGTCATATGCCACAGTAGCCAACATTCAGCAAGATTTGTCATAAGCTGCTATAGTGGGAACACACCTTGGGAAAATTCCTGAAGTTTTACGTTTTGGTACAACAAATGTAATCAACCTTGATATGCTTCAATGGTCTCAGACCTGGAAGAGGGATTTACTGCTGAAGCTGGACACAAGAATTTATGAACCATGAGGCCATTGTGCAGAACCCTGAGATAAAGAGGGAACTAACAAAGACAATTCAGCAATTGTACTGTAATCCCATTGTCCTGGTTTCAGCTAGGGTAGAGTTAATTTTTTCTTTAATTTCTTCTTTAGCTGTCACAGTGCTGTGTTTTGGATTTGGAATGAGAATTGTGTTAATAATAATACACTGACGTTTTGGGTTTTGCTAAGTCATGTTTATTCTAAGTCAAGGACTTTTTGTTTCCTCATCTTCTGCTCTGCCAGTGAAGAGATTCACAAAAGAAACTGGGAGAGAGCACAGCTGGGACAGGTGACCTGAACTTCCCCAAGGGACATCCACACCCTAGAACATCATTCCTGGTATATAAACTGGGAGGAGTTGCCCAGAAGGGCAGCTGATCTTGGTTTGGGAACAGGGCTCTGGCATCAGTCAGCAGGTGGTGTGTAATTGCATTGTGCATCACTTGTTTGGTCCCTTTACATTATCATTCTTAATTACTACTATTGTTGTACTTTATTTTATTTTCAAATATGAAACTGTTCTTAATTCAATACACAAGTTTTACTTCAAATCTCCTCCCCATTCCACCAGTGTCGGAGGAAGAAGAGGTGGTTGAGCAAGCAGCTGCGAGGTGTTTAATTTCCATCCAGGTTTAAAACACGATACCTCTCTCTATCTGGGAAAAAGATAATAAAAAGACTAAAAACATGGACTAATTACCATGAGAAGCAAGAAGTCAATAACCAACAGAACACAGAAAACTAATTAATGAAGAGCAATTTATAGCCAATGACATTAATTTCTTGGTTTGCTAAAATGTATAAATAGTGCAAAGCCTTGAAAGAGCGTGTACATGTTTGGAGGAGCACGGTAATAAAGTAATGTGTGCTTTCTGATACTAAAAGTAGCATTAAAGAGCTTAATCTATCCTGATGTTTTCAGTGACAGTGGTGGGTGTGATAGTTTGGTCAAGCTGCTCTCAGTGTTCTTTAACACTAAAAACAGGAGACCCTCATTGCTCAAGCCATTCCTGGTAAGGTGCAAACAGCTGGAGCTGCTGTGTCCCTGCTCAGGCAGTGTCCTGCTGTAGCTGGATCCCTGAGCACCCCCTGACTGACAGCCATCCCTCCAGACTGTAAAAGCCCTGCCCCAATCTTTAACAGGGCAGAGTTCTAACGCCCCCCTTCTCAGAGTGTGGAGATTCCTCCCTTGAGTGGGGATACCCATCAAGGTTTCACTCTGAGACTGAGAAAAAGAGACTTGTTCAGGGCCGTTGGCAAGGGTGAGTAATGTCAGTCTCCACTTAACATTTATTTTTCTACCTTTAATATAATTGCTTCAATATTGCTTCCAAATACTGAACTATATGAGTAGAAATAACTATCTACGCTGTGGAATAAAGAATTCTAATTAAAGCCATTTAGTCTAGTCATTAGCATCATCATCCATGTAAACAAATTGTTCCCTCATGTTTGAAAAGACGTGTAGAAAACAAGGACACCTTTGCTAAAAACCGCAGCGCTAATCTTCCATTCTGCTTCAGCCAGGGCCATAATCTGACTGCAGCACTCCCAGAGTGCCCTGGGTGCTTGTCTGACACGCATCTCTGGGGCACAGAAATCCTCCTCTTGGTCGCTGAAGGGTGGTGGGCAGTGCACAGCACAAAGCGGCTGCGGAGATCATAGCCCGGCTGTGCGGATCTTCTCTGCTCTCTCAGCCTGGTTCGGGATTGCCCCCAAGCAGCCCTGAGCACGGGAGCCTGCCTGAAGCTGCTGCTGGAGGGCCCTGAGGCTGTGTTATCCACTGGGGCTTTGTCACAACGTGGAGGACTTGTTGTCCCCCTGTTCCTCTTGCCCAGAAAGGGGAGGTGGGCTGTGCGCTGCACAGAGAGGCCGTGGGGGTCACAGCCCCGCCGCAGGGATCTCCTCTGCTCTCTCCGCCTCGGTCGGGTTTGCTCTCCAGCCGCCCTGAGTATGGCAGCCTGCCTCCAGCCAGTGCTGGAGGGCTCTGGAACTGCTCTGGTGACAGGGGTTTGGTCACGACATGGAGAATTTGTTGTCTGCCTCCTCCTCCTCCTCCTTGGTGAGGGCTCTGTGTACTGCACAAAGCGGCTGCGGAGGTCGTAGCCGCCCCGCACGGATCTGTTGATCTCTCTCTGCAGCAGCAGGGTTGGCTCCCGAGCAGCCCTGCGGGCACCAGCCCACTGCAGGCTCCTGCTGGAAGGCCCTGAAGCTGCACCATCCCTGGGAGCCTGCTCACAGCTGGGAGGGCCCACTCTCCTCCCTGCAGAGTGGTCACAGTCCGTGGTGTCCACAAAGCAGCTGCGGCCATCCCTGCCCCACAGCGGGGATCTGCTCCAGGCCTGCTCCCTGCCAACATCTTCCACATCCAGCGCCGTGTCCTGCAAAGAGAGCTGTGGAGAGCTCCTGCCCTTCTCTCCTGAAAGGGCCAGAGTCAGTGGGGAACCCCCAGAAATTCTGAGAGGGGACATTTCAGAGCCTCCCAAAGGCTCTTCTGGAGGGCTGCCAAGGCCAAAGGGCCAAAGGTGCACAAATGGGATGGATCTGAGTGGGATGCTTTGAGAGGAAGCAGCATTGTGGTGGTGAAGAATGCTGCAAGGTGGGAGGGGGAAAAGGAAAAATGCTGAGATACCAGAGAGAAACCCACTGCTCCTCTGATGCAGTTACCCTCCTCGCCAGAGTTACCTTCATCCTGCCAGGCAAACCCTGTGGGCCAATAGAAGCCACCTCCTTGCTGCTGCTTGCCCACTGACTGAGGAAGGAAGTGGCATAAGGTGGTGCCAGCGAGGAAGAAGCCCTTTCTCCAATCTTCAGATCAGAGCATCTGGAGAAAAAAAGAGTGATCTCAGTTGAGGGCTGTTGTTGCCTCCTCTGGGGTTCAGACATTTTCTTGGAGAGGTTTCTGTGAGAAGACTTAACCAAGACCACTAATGGAAATTTCATCTAGAGTCTTCCCACCCAGTCTGCTCCTGTCCCAGCAAAACCTCATTTTTGTACCTTCTACAGCCTCCATTTCATAAATTCACAGACTTGTTTGGGTTGGAAGGGACCTTAAATCTCATTTTGTTCCACCCCACTGTCATGGGAGGGAATACCTTACAATAGGGTAAGGTTTTCGAAGCCCTCTCTAACTGGCCTTGAACACTTCCAGGAATGGGGCACCCACAGCTGCTTTGGGCAGCCTGTTCCAGCTTTGCTTCAGCCTTACACTGAAGCATTTCTTCCTAATATCTAATGTAAACCTGCCCTGGGTCAGCTGAAAACTGATAGCCTTCATCCTATCCAACCCTCCCTGATAAAAAGAGTCCCTCCCCATCTTTCCTGGCAGGCCCCTTTAAGTTCTCCTACTCTTCTCTACATAAGTCCAGCATCAGATAGCAGTCAAATAGCAGGTTACATCAGGGCAGCAGCCTGAAGGACAGACACGGGGTAGTACAGGTTTCTTAGCACTGAATGATTCAGGTAGTAATCACATTCAGTGAGAAAAACACTCTGGAGTATGAGAAGCAAAACAATAAATAGGGAAAAGGAAACATCTTCTGAACACATCTGAATCCTGGTTTTTACCTGGCATAAAACAGCAGATAGGCTCGCTGTCTGAGAGCTGTGTCAATGCAACAGAGCTCCACAGACTCATCATCCATCTGGTACCACAGCCCATTGCTGGCCTGGGAAGAAAAGGCAAGAACCTCTGCATGGTTTCACTCCAAAAACACAGGCAGAAAACTACCAAACAAAGAGTTTGTTAAAACAAATCCAGTCCAGCCCCTAAGGAGACCTCCTGCCCCAAAACCTTGGCTGTCAGTAACACTGATGGGAAAGTTTATCTTCCCCAGCAGACATTTTCCCCATTGGGAAGGAAGGAAGTTGCTGCTTACCTTTGCATAGCAGAAATAATGTCCTCCATGGCAGCTGACCCCACTGTGCACCAGGACAGCATACAAGGAGTAATGGAGGGGCTCTCCATCGGCCTGGGACATGTATGGCCGAAGATCCAGGTACTCGGGGTACTCCACAACCTACAGAGACAGCAGGAGGGCTCAGAAGTGACCCTGACCTGTGACACAGAATAGCCTGCCACTCCCAGGGGACAGAGGTGTGTAAATACACCTCTGGGGCTCATGAACAGCTGGTTTTCCATAAGGCAAGATGTAATGGATTGGGTGGCAGGAAACTGTTCTTGGCCAAAGCAGCTCTGTTGGAGATGAGTGCTTGCCTGTCTTCCCATGGGAATTCTTCTCTCCCCAGAAGGGAACACGACTAACCCAACACGAGTGGCTTGTGCCAAGCTCCAGGAAATCGGCTCCAGGAAGAGAAAGCTGCACCCCAGTTGTGTACACACCTTGCTGATCTTCCCACCGGTGAAACAGTCAAACCTTTTCAGGCACACTGTCAGAACCTTGGGTGCACAATGGACTGTGAACCTCTTGGAGGCTGCAACGTTCTTCTTACACCTTGAAACCAAGCACAGAACCCAGTGCTGAAATGCACCCAATCCTCCCCCAGGGTGGTCAGGCAACCTCTCCCGTCTCACACAGCTCTTGCTATTCGAAGGCTATTCACTGCCATGTTTTTTAAAAGCTGCATCTCATCTGTGTGCAGTAAACCTCCATGAGAAGATGACTCTTCTGCTCAATGACATGCAGCCCCCTCCCACAGGATGTCATGTTAATATGTTCTTAGTAATCATCTTACTTGTTACACTTAAAGCAGTTATCACCATCCAGGTACTCGGGTGTCACGAAGCCCTCCAGACCTGCAGTGAGGGACGAGACTGCCTGGAGGAGTGAGAAATGAGCATGCTGAGCTGCAGGAAATGCCCTCACCCCAAACATTTCCCAGGGGCTGACAAGAAAACCCCTGTAGATGATGCTGAAGAGACACACCATGAACCTCTCCAGAAGGAGACAGAAACAGAGTGTGATGCTGAACTTTTCCTTGTGTTCCAGCAGCTCCTGGAGCCATCAAGAGCTCCCTCCCTGTACCACTGCTCACTTAAACTAACGCCACTGTGCAGGGGCATCAATGGTGCAAACAATGCAACCCCACAGTCTGGGAGCCAGACAGGTGTTGTGGGAGGGCAAAGGGAACAAGGATGAGGATACATCAAGGGTGAGAGAGGATAATGCTGTTTGTCCAGCTTAAAAACAGTACCTATAGAGTGACCAGTGCCATGGCCTCTCCATAACCCTTCCCATCCACCACCAAGATCTCTTGTGTACACAGTCTACATTTTTAAGACAAATATGTTGACTCTGGAAAGCTGCAGGGGCCTTGGGATGTCTTGAAGCACAACTGCAAAGCCTCTTACTTTGATATCCAAAGGAACATCCAGGAAGGCCTCATAGGAGTCAGAAATGGTTTTGCAGCTGAAGCAGGTGACTGAAAGGAAAAATCCAAATTGTGAGCAATGGTGAGCTGACCAACATTGCCCATTTACACACTGCACCTGTCCCACCAGTCCCAGGACCAACAGAAGGGCATAGGCAATGCCAAAGAGAGTAATAGTTGTGGAAACATACCTCTGGATCTCAGAAAGCCCCCAAATATTTGATAGACAACGGTAGTGGATTGAGAAGAGAGGTCCAAGCTGGAAACAAGTGGTAAGACAGAGCATTATCTCTTCCACGAGTTTTGCTTGGCCTGAAATCCCAGGGTTTAGGTTTCCCTTGATGGGAGCACATCAAGCAGTCCAAAGGGCTCAGAATATTGTGAGGGTAATTTGCTTGTGCTTACTCATTGCTTGCACTCAGACAAGCTCTCTGCATGGCATTGACAGTACAGCATAGGAAGTCATGGGCATCTTCCTCCCTGCCAGGCTGAAAATGCTCTCCTATGCCTAAGAAAGAAGAAGTTTGTAGTTCTCTCATACAAGAAGGGAAGAAAACCTGTTAAAGTACCTGGCATGACTTACGTGTGAAAACCTTGAGGACAGTCAAAGGCAGGATGGCACTGACAGGGGAATGCAAGACCTTGTTAACGTGTGCTTCCATGATGCACATCATGCAGAAACCTTGCTGCTGACCTGAAGAGGGATGCAGGAAAGGTCCTTAGGTTAGCAAATATCCAAAGCAGTGGCGTATTTCTCCTCTTCCACTCCCACTCCACTAAAATACTCCACTCTTCCCAATGTTCCAACAATCCCAGGGCATTTTGGAAAATGTTCTTAAGAGGGATGATAAACTGACAGTTTTCTGTGCAATAAACCAAGAGGGTTTAACTTGCAGGAATAAAGACTTGGAGATACAAAGAGGTGTCTTCATTAAGGGTAAGACAGCTGGGTAGGACAAGTGGCTTCTAAGGTTGAGTGCTCAAAGAATATAAACTCACGGGGCTGACAAAGGCCTGCTGTTCTCCTAAATCAAACTCCAGGTTCTGGGAATCTCTGGGATTTGATTAGCAGATTTTCAAAGAGATGTTCCTAAAAGCACTCACAGGCCTGGCTGTGCTCTCGGGACAGCAGGTAGTTGGCCAGTGGGGGGGTGTAGGTCAAGCACTGCAGGACAGCATTGAGGAAGCACGTGTTGCCTGCATTGAAGAGCCCTGCTCCAGCACTCTGTCTCTGCTGCCAGACCATGCAGATCTTCTCTGGTGGAAAGAGGATCCTTTTGGGAGGAGCCATTCCCTCAGCAATGACTGCAGAGAAATTCCATTTGGAAAGAGAAGTGATGAGGAACAAAAGCATATTTAAACTTTGAGTTCCCTACACAAGCAGTCAGGACAATCAGCTTGAACCTTGAACTCAGTATCAGGGGAAGCCTAGCACTGCCATTGAAATTTACTGGTTTGGAAAATTCTGTTACCCTGCTTACTTTGCCAAGAGTCCAACAAACCCCAACTCTGCTTCCTGGGCCCCAGGGTACCTTCCTTTCTCACCAGAGTTGTAGACTGGATTATCAGGTCAAGTTTCCCTTGATTGTAACTGATGGTACCTTACTGAAAACAAGCAAGTACTGACCACAAAAGGTAACTCAAAGATGTCAGACCTCTCTATGAGCAATGATGTTTCGAAGACTTGTACACAGTGACAAAGGAGAGACAAAAGGTGTTTTCTTGTCATTAATCATAAACACCTGGGTCAGTCTGGCTGCTCTTAGAAAACATCCCAGAGTTCACTCTAGGTTGTGAGCACATCCTTCTGGGATCTGACCACCAGCCACGTCAGTTGTCTGTGGGGATTCACGAAGTCCAAACCTACCAGTGAAGCTGTTACTCACAGAAATCATTCTCTGTTGTGGCCATTGCCTCTCTCAGGAACAGAGGGCAAAGCTCTGGATGATCAAGGACATCAGGATGTGCTCCAGAAAGAGATCTGTGTCAATCCCATCACCTGATTGCAAAGAAATTACTGTAGCTCACCAAAAGTATAGAAATTCCAAAAAAATACAACCTATAGAACAACATTTTCCATCCAGAGTTTCATTGGTGCTTGTACCAGCTACTGAACTGCAGGATCACACCTTTGGGATCAGTGACAGAGCCCCAGTTCACAGGAGGTTCAAAGGTCCCTCTGAAGTGCTCCAGTGCATTTTCCCTTCTCTGAAGAGGCCCTGCTGCTGCTGCTGCTGTCACAGCATCAACAGCAGAGCTCTCTGCCTTTCCCACCTCCTCTGCAAGAGTGACCAGCTTTCAGCCAGTAACTTAACTACTGCCTTTGCTGCTCTCATTTTTCTGTCTCACTCCCTCCCGCAGCAGCCAAGGTGGGCTTTTGCCACTCTGGGCTGAGCCCAGCCCCTCAGACTACAATCACCCCCTACTTACCTATCCCAGGCTATAGTAAAGAAAAGAGAATCAGCAAATAAGAACTCTAGCCTAGCCTGGGCAGCCTACAAGGTATAAGCCAGCTTAAACTTTTATCTCCTTTCTCTATGATCTATCTCAAGAGTCAAGTCATAATTACCATTGAGAGGATGAAAGTTGAGGAGGACAGTAAACAATAAACTTGTTTAAAAGGCAGGCATGTGAGTAACAAAGGAAGAAGCTGAGTTATCCTGAAGGCCAGCTCTTTCATTAGCCTTCTTTCAGGATACTGAGCATTGGGCAAGTGAGATCACAATCACTGGAGAGCTGCCACATCTCTGCCCCTCTGTGACACCACACAAGGGATGTGTCCCCTTGAGGCCACAGAACCAGATGGTTCCTGAGCACAGGAGCCCACATGGCTCCTCTTGCAGGTGGAAGTCACTGGGACTCCCCCTGTGCTGCTGATGAAGAGGGGCTGGCTGGCAGAGCTGCCACTCCTTTTCCAAACCACAGAGCTCAGTGAGGACAGGCCTGCCTAGAGCTGGCACAAGCCTGGTCACAGTTCTGTCTGGCACAGAGGCTGCTGGGGATTTCTCTTCCACTGTGACACTTGTGTGGACAAAGCACCCAAGATCTCACAGGGTCATTTCCAGTGAATTTCATCTGCCCTCAAGGTACACCCACAGGCTGACCTCAACTGGCACCACCAAAGGGACCCTCCAGAGCCTGAGCTGGGTGAACCTTGGCTGCCAGGCCTCCACCCAGCTGCTGCCTCTCCTGGGCAGCTTTTTAGCAGCTTCACATTTATTCCTTCCTCCAGGCTTGGTTAGGCTAGGTTTGATCAAACACAGCTTTAGCCAGATTCCCACTCAGGATGCCTGGAGGCACAACTGCTGCACTTGACCCACATGGTTTTGGGCTATTCTCTGGATGCCTGGAGCTCTGAGCAGCCTCTGAGCAGCAGGCAGTTGGTGTTGTTCATGATCCAAGGAGGCAGCTGGCTGAGATTCACCCCTGATGCCTTGGGATTTTAGCTTCTATATTTTTCATATATTTGTAATCCTGCAATTCTTTAGTGTATAACTCTAAACTCCATATACAGTGTTAGCTACTGCCTTCCCATTCTGGTCAGACACAGCAATTCCTTTCTAGGCCTGGGAATCAAGGATACGTTACTAGCTCAGGCCCCAAGAAATGTAAACAAAAGTGAGTTGGGGGAAGCAAAGTTGGGATAAATTACTTCATTACCTGAAGCTATAATTGGAAGACTAATCCCCAATATGCAAATGGACCAAACTTATAAAAGTATGAAAATCTGTGACCCATGGTCCATTTTTGGGTGTAGCCCCTGGGGAAACTTCATCTGCCCAATATTTACCTGAAGGCCCTTTAATAAATATAACTACTTTTTATTCCCTTAATTTTGTCTGGCCTCTGTTTTTAGGTAGTCCCAAAAGGCATTACCCTCAGTTGAACTGGCTGCTTTGGCCCGTGCCCAGCCTGGGCCACCAACTTTCACCAAGTTTTATTACAAGGCAGCGACACGTTTATTTTAAACCACTTTTAGCCAGCATTTAGCAAAGTTTGTCATAAGCTGCTACTGTGGGAACAAAGTTTGGAAAAAATACTGGAAATTACTGGAAATTACTCTAAAGTTTTGCTGAACTAACCTTGACATGCCTCAGTGAACAAAGTCTGGAAGGAGAGAGAGCACGATGTATTGCTGAAATTAGACACAAAGCATGCAGAATTCAAAGGTTGCAAGGACACTTTGCAGAAACCAGAAGATAAAGAAGAGACTAGCAAAGACTATTCAGTACATATCAAAAAACTCTCTACTATGTTGTGACTGTTGTATCCATATGGCCAGCCAAGGACTGAGATTCTCCCCAGCCTGCAGAGGGTCTAGGTGATGGGGCACCATAACAAAATTGCTCTCGGCAAAGGTTTGTTCTCATCCCTCTGAGCTGGGGGGAAGCTGCAGCTTCAGGGGAGGGAGGTCTGCTTTCTGCATTTCATTTTGATGCCTCATCAAAACCACTGCAGGATTTAGATAAAAATTACAGGATAAGTGCCCAGGAAGGCTCCTGACAGCCTTAAACAAAACAAGATTTTGGATCTCAATTGCTCCCTAAAGGAGGGACAAACTGGGTGTCCCTCTGCTCCTTCAGGGAGAACCTGGGTATCCCTCTGCTCCCTCAGGGAGAACCTGGGTATCCCTCTGCTCCCTCAGGGAGAACTTGAGTTCCTCTCTGCTCCCTGAGGAAGAACCTGGGTGTCCATCTGTTTCCTCAGGGAGAACTTGGGTTTCTCTCTGCTCCCTGAGGAAGAACCTGGGTGTCCATCTGCTCCCTCAGGGAGAAGCCGGGTGTCCCTCTGCTCCATTGGGAGAACCCAGGTGTCCATCTGCTCCCTCAGGGGAACCTGGGTGTCCATCTGTTCCCTCAGGGAGAACCTGGATGTCCCTGTGCTCCCTCAGGGAGAACCTGGGTGTCCATCTGCTCCTCAGGGGAACCCAGGTGTCCATCTGCTCCCTCAGGGAGAACTTGGGTTTCTCTCTGCTCCCTGAGGAAGAACCTGGGTGTCCTCTGCTCCATTGGGAGAACCTGAGTTTCTCTCTGCTCCCTTGGGGGAACCCGGGTGTCCCTCTGCTCCCTCAGGGGAACCTGGGTGTCCATCTCTTCCCTCAGGGAGAACCTGAGTTTCTCTCTGCTCCCTGAGGAAGAACCTGGGTGTCCATCTGTTCCCTCAGGGAGAAGCCGGGTGTCCCTCTGCTCCCTCAGAGAGAAGCCGGGTGTCCCCCTGCTCCCTCCCCCTGCTCCCTCGGGGGAACGCGCCCCGAGCACCGAGGGCCGGGGCCGGCCGGGCCGTTCTCTCCGCCGGGCGCTGCGCGGGCGGCCCCGTGACGGTGCTGAGGGCGGTGGCTGCCGGCCGGGAGCTGCTTTGAGGCGGCTTTGGGCCATTTTGGTCATTCGCACGGAGCTGCGAGGGTGGCGGAGGGGCCGTACGTGTCCGGCAGGGCGGCTCGGAGGCGTTGGTGCTCTCCTGGCCGCTGCAGTTTCCTTCTCTCGTGCCCTCTGCCCTCCCCAGCCCGCGGGCTCCCAGAGCCGCCCTGGGGCTCTGCCTGGGGCTGCTCCATCCCGGGGCGCTGGGCAGAGCCCTTCCTCGCTGTGCCTTTGACACAGACAGCGCCGGGCTGTTCGGGGGGCTGTTCTGGGGAATTGGGGCTTTCTGGGAATTGGGGCTGTTCTGGGGAATTAGGGCTTTCTGGGAATTGGGGCTGCTCTGGGGAATTGGGGCTTTCTGGGGAATTGGGGCTGTTTTGGGGAATTGGGACTGTCTTGCGGAATTGGGGCTGTTCTGGGGAATTGGGACTGTCTTGGGGAATTGGAGC
>QUSF01000166.1:245031-258885 GCA_003676055.1 Chloebia gouldiae | reverse complement strand
CAGCCAGAGCCAACACCAACAGAGTCAGGCTGCTCTACTCCCACTCCTGATCACCTAACTGCAACAGCCACACCAGAGCCAGCCTCCACCTCAAACCCCTCTGAGGAGCCAATGTCAATGCAACCTCGCTTGACTGCTCCACATCTGTACCAGATAGTGGTGAAATTCTTAACTCGGGTGCACCAGATACTGCTGGGCCTCATGAGAAAAAAGACAGGGGCAACAGGATGAACAGGATCCAGTGCAGGCTGCAGTGGACCATGACCATTTCGTACTGGGGCAGTGCCTGCTCATCCAAAGGCAGCCTCAGGTCAAAGGTGTCTCCTGTCCTGCCAATCTTCCTCCTCTGCATGCACACAAATGCTGAAATGTATTTAGCTGTGGAAATAAAGTTGCCTATTGCCACTGTTAGCATGTGTTTGCAGTCCAATGCAGTCTCCTGTGCAAGGCAAGGAGTCCCAAGCCAGGCACCAGCAAAACAAAGCTCTGATGGGAGAAGGGACACAGGTCACAGGGGGCTACAGCTCTTGAGGACAGCAGTTGGGAACACTGTTTTATGCTGCCCAGCAGTGGGATCCCTGGGTGTGGGACTTGAAACTCAACTCATGTGACTCAGGGGACACCGTTCTAGAAAGACTCAAGGCTGAAGATTGGCCAGACACAGGCTGAGGAGTTCCACAGCCAGAAGCAAAGATTTCTGAGCAGTGGGCAGACCAGAAGAGCTTTGTGCCACCCCCCCATGTTGTGATACGTGAACTGTCCACAGCTCCCCTGCAGACATTGATGGCACTCAGACTGGCTCCACATCTGTCAAAAACACAAGGATATTTTGGCAAGGTGCCTCATGTTCCCCAACTGAGCATCCTTACCACCTTCTCTGAGGAAGCCACATCTCTGTGCTAAGGCTGGAAAGCAAACACCAGGTTATCTTCTAGGTAAAGTTAAAACATATCAGGATCTCCTCAGTGTGCTGAAGTGTTTTCAGAGTCTTCTCATTCTGCTTCTGAGGCTGTACCTGCAAGGCTGAGATCTCTGTCACCCTGAGAAAGTCCGTGTGCCATTCCAAAAGCACTGCTCACCATCATCTGGTCAAGAGCCAAGCAGCTCCCCAAAGCAGAGCAGAGAAAGTCAGGCAAGAAAGGGACAGGCAAGTCACAGTGGGAGATGGAAATGCAAGGCAAGGCAAGAGAAGGGAGGGGTGAGCAAAGCAAGGGAGGTTAAGGCAAAGATAGAAAAGGGAACTGTTTGCAAGGCAGGCAAGACAAATAAATTTTTATCTGGAAACAAGAGAAGAAAAGTTGTTTGGTTTCACATTCACATCAAAGGGTATCAACAACACCATGCAAAAGAGCTGTGAGCTTTCTTTTCAATGTACTGTCACATTCTTTTAATCATGCACAGCTTCTTATATCAAGATATATTCACACACAGGTACCCTCCAGTTTATTTTCTATTCTCTTGGAGCTGTCAGCTGGTTTAGTCTGTAGGGTCTCAGAGGAGATAAAAAAAAGCTGGCTTTTTTATTATTTACAATGCAGTTTGCTTTTGAACCCTTTTTATGCTGCTTTGGGTTGTAGCCACCCTTTTTTGGAGGGGCCCTGTATGACTCACCTGCTCCCCCACCACAGCATCACTGTCCCAGTGACACTGGGGTGCTCCCACCCCCCTCCCAGGCTTCCCCAGCCCCCCATTTTTACTGACCCCTAAAAGAAGGCACAAAAATGAGTGAAACTGCCCTGAGCAGCACCTTGTTGATTTAATAATCCAATCTAATAATGCCATTTACATCTGTACATGCCCCAGCCCCACTAAGGGAGGGAAGGCCTCAAGCAGGTGAAGCCCCCCAAGTTCCTGCCTCACAGCAGAGGGGGAGTGTGCCCAAGGATGGGGCCTTCTGGAGCTGCTCTGCTGCCAACACACACATGCACATTTGAGTAAAGAATGCTTGAGACCCAAGGCGGATGTAATTTTATTTTATACTGATTTTGGCAGTTCTGGAGAGTAGGGAGAGTCATCATCCTTTAAGACTTCATGCTGTCATCTAAGTACTCCATACAAATACAGTTGATAAATGAAAAATACAGATTTTAGCATGTATATGTTGTTGAAATTCATGTTGAGAACAGGTAAACAACAACAAGCAGCACACCTGCATAAAATAGCATTTCCCAGTTTCACACAGCAGACAGATCAAAAGCAAGAAATAGTGAGTTCTGCAAGCCAATCTATTCCTAGCTTGGATACATCACTTTACCATCAAGGAATGCATTGCCAAACAATATGGCCACTGCCCTTTTAAATCTGACTGAATTTTGTCCACATAACAAGTCCAGAAATTGATCCTTCTATTGGAGAGTCCTCTGGTGATGAGCACCCTGTATGCTGAGCTACTGAACACTGTTTACAAAAGAGCAGGGTGTGTTTACAATTACTATCAACCAGGAAAGAAAAAGCCTCTCTCACAGACAGGTGGATTGAGCTGAATAGCAATAAATATCAAATCTACAAAATTACTGAGAATCATATATAAATGGAGATGGTAAATGTAACAAAATGAAAATTAGCAACATCAAAGACTACCATTAATTAGTAAAACTCTGAGATGTGTAATGACTGAGCAGTATTTAGCTCTTTGCTTTTATTTATTTACTTACAATGTCTCCAAACTAAAATGTTATTTACTTGCAGTATAAAACATGCCAAGAAGCTGAGCTACTGATCTCAAGTTTCCTTCACAGTGAGTGGTGATATGGCCATTAAAATTCAGCATGTGATCCATCAAATCAAATGCTGAGGTCTAATTTTGGACAGGATAAAGATCCTCATGTTTACAAGAGCTCATGTGGGTCAAATGACCCAAATGGTAATTGCACACTGCTTCCTCTGCCTGAATGTCCATGGATGAGACGCTGGGAGCACAGAGGGAGCGTGCCACAGTCACTGGGAAAGAAGGATGGACCAGGAAAGCCTCTTTCCAAAGAAACAGCTGGACTAGGACTGAGCAGTGTCACATATTCCTCTTGTGTTCTGCTGTTCTGCCCATCAGGAGCAGTCCAGGACCTGAGCTGCACAAAACCAGGTTTCAGCTGCTGTTACACCCTTCTTGCTTCCATCTGTGCAACTCAGGATCTGATCCTTGCTTTGTGAGAAAGCATCTGCATACATGGAAGACAGAGTAGATTTGCAATGAATATGCTGATAAGCATCATCAGGGCAAGAATCTCTTTGGCATGACAGGGTAACCTTACTGCCCCTCAAAGTCCTGTTATTCTACCCAAACTGGATCTGTACAGAACAATTATACAAAAAGGATCATTCTTCCTGAAAGCAGCAAAGCCAAGTTGTGACTTTACTGTGAAACAACTCTTCAGGGCAGCAGTCTCAAATGCAGTTTATCAGCAACAACTTCTGTTTCTCCAGCTCTTAAAAGAAGCAATCAGAGTTCATTTTTCAAAGTTTGGAAGGAAAATTATCTTCCAATTTCTCCTCCAGAGTGCCCACACCTGGAAAATCCTTCTGTAACTCCAGCTCGCTCGTAGACTGAGTCAGAGCCTTGACATTTATGTTTAAGGCTTTCAGCTGCATCCTGCTATCACTGTCTTCACCATCCGAGATGGGACTTATTTCTTGAATTTTCAAGAGATCTCCAGTACTGAAAGTCTTCTCTGTGTTACTGGAACTCATTCTCAGGGCTCTTGGTGGAAGGCCTTCCTTCCTTGAGCTGATCTTCTGAAGTTTAGCAGGGAGCTTGTTCTTCTCTCCTGTAACATCAGCACAGTCAAATGGACAAACCTGTTCTCTTCTGGTTTTCTTATCAAAAGGACTATTCAAGAGAGATGACTGGGACAGGTTTTCTTCTTGCTCTTTAACACTGTAAGGGGGAGTGGGGACTTCAAAGGTGGCGTGAAACTGAGAATAATCGACACGGAAAAAGCCATCTTCCAGAGACATCACTGGGAGGAACCTGTGACCCCACAGGACTTCATCTTCTGTGTATGAGGTCCTGGCTTGGCACGTCATTCCTGTGCAAATGGACAAGAGCATTCCAGCGTGAGACAGCAGACTGGCACATGGGACCAAAAGTACATGACAAGGCTGACAGATAAAAATCAATTGCAGCCAGCAAGCCAACGATTTTATAGGTTATCAGATGGGGCAGTTGTTCCTAGACAGTCTTCTGATAGGCAATGGAGTGCCTCTAATTGACTGATTAGATTGTTATGCAAATATTGCAGACTTGCAACCAAGCCATAGCAAAATGTAAAATTAGAACAGTATTAGCTTGTGTGCTGGTTTCAGCTGGGACAGAATTAATTTTCTTCATTGTGTCTAGTATTGGAAGCAATTAGGTCATCCCAAAGTTTCCCTTTTCCAGGCTGAACAATCCCAATTCAGACTCAAGAGGGTAAATAATACTGTTTCTTGGGAGAAAGAACTATTACTTGCCAGAGGCGTACAGTGTGGGAAATGAATTTATAGAAAGTTCTCAAAATAAGTTTCAAAAGGTTGCCTTACAAAAAAGACCAGATACTTTGGAGAAATAGAACTATGAAAGATGCATTGTAGTAAGAACCACAAGGGATAATTTTAGATTATTGGCTTTAAGGCATTTACAGCATGGTGTAGCTAAAGCTAGTAAACTAAGAAACACTTCTAGTGTATTGTAATTAGGAAATAATTGGCTTCTGATTGTGATAGCACAAATTATTACATCTGTATTGTCTCACCCTTCACATGAGACTGAAAATGGAAAAGCTTTTAAAACACCTCTCAATTGCCCCATCTCTGGGTCAGAAAAGGGCTTAATCCAACATTACAGAATCCTTTGGCATGGATGAGGTGTTGGGGGAGACAATGCCAAATAAAAAACATAATCTTGATGTAGGCTGTGTTACTTTTTCTCCGAACAGTATGTCAAGACAAAAGCTGTGCAGAGACACTGAAGCTCTTCCATGTTCAGACACAGGTGGCATTGGAAACTCATTGAAGATTTTATTCCACTTAGTGCAAAATACATCACTGGTAGTATTTATGTATGTGAACTCACAGCTAAAATGTATTCTAATTAAGCTGGAAGAGCTGTTACCATGGCACCACAACAGCACTCACAATAATTTATACCAATATCCCAGGTGAGCAGAACTTTAAGGCTTCCTGTCATGGCAGTCTCCAGAGGCAGAATTAGCATTCAGTAAGCCCAACTCTGATTTGCTCTCTGGTTACTGCCACATGGACTCTCAAGTGTAAAATGTCTCCCTTTAACTATCCAGACAGGTAATTGCATTAAGGGAGGTTATGAATGCATACTTATCTAAAATAAATGGTTCAGCTGCAGGGTGAGATGAGGCCTCTGCAGGGATCTAGAGATGCCACAGTCAATGTGAAAGAGCATTCTGCCCCAGTGGATTGTGCATTTGTGTGGAGAGCAGTCAGACAGAGATGACTGCACACAGCTGCACCAAAGGGACACCCCTTTTCCAAGGCAGGAATGAGGCAGCTGCTAATCTTGTAGAAAGGACAAGAAAGCTCTCTGATTAATTAAAGTTTAACAAATCAGAAGGAAGATCAGAATGCTGATAACCATACTGAGAGATTTGGACTTTACAGTACTCAGGGATCATTGATGAAGAGCTCCTTGTATAACTGGAACCCATTTTCATGGGATTCATAAAAGAATTGAGTCTTCAGAACAAAAGGCCACAAAATCAGCTGCCATCTGGACACCATACACAAATTTTAAAAAGAAACAAAACTTTTCTCATTTGTCAATAACTACATATGCCTACAATCTCTGTGACTAGGAGGTCTGTATTTATGCTGTAAAACTGCATTTCTTACTCTGAATTCAATTCAGTGCAACCTAGGCTCAAAGGGATTTTGCAGCACTGGCAACCTTTAAAGTTCAGCTTTCTTTCAGAGTGGAGGTCCTTAAAACAGAAGCCTCACAGGAGTGCTGAGCTGTTC
Organism: Chloebia gouldiae; assembly: GCA_003676055.1. NCBI lineage: Eukaryota > Metazoa > Chordata > Aves > Passeriformes > Passeridae > Chloebia > Chloebia gouldiae. Next base: position 252,921 of record QUSF01000166.1, on the reverse strand, counting down.
CACAAAGAGTGGCAGGCCCTTGCTGGCCACCTTGGGAATTGGCAGTGCAGAGCCCTGTGGGGAAGGGGGTCTCTATTGGCTGGTGAGAGCCACTGAAGCTCTGCAGCATATGGCAGGATATGCTGGAGCATCCAGCACTAGCAGCTGCCTTGCTAAAAATATCAGCACTGAAAACCAAGACTAAAAATCAGTATGCAGGTTGTTCTAAGTCTTACCCGTGGTCTCAACGATTCCTTCGAGGATGACAACGATTTCAAATTGCTCACTCCTCAGTGATCTTTGTGAGAGAGAGAAAAAGGGGCTCTCTGAGTTAATTTCATGACAGATGGTTAAAGGGGAAACTAAAAACAGCTGGTCAGCTCCAGTTCCAAATCCAACATCCAGTTCACACTGGTCCAGTGGCAGAAATTCTCCCTCCGGTGTCTGTCTGGACTAAAGATAAAAAGATGATTTAGTAATCACTGTGAGGCAAAACATAAAATCAATGCAATAAAGTTTAAACCTGCCTCTTCCATGACAATATCAGCTACATGTGCTCGGTCTGGGGGCTTCAAATGAACATGTAAGTAATGCTAAAGACTGTGAGAATGCTATGCAAGACCAATTTTGACTTCTCTTAGTATGCCAGATCTCATCACCACCTACAAACTTTACTGTGACATATATATATGTGTATATATATATATATATATAAATAATATAATTATAATATCTAATTGCTATTATATCATGATATATTTATATTTTTATATATTATATATAATTATATATGATATTTATTTCTATTTTTAATATATGTTTTAATTTAACATAATTTAACAAAAATGTCATGTACCACACACTACATGCCTTGTAATGGATGGTCAACGAGAATATCCTGTGGCAAAAGTTCCTGTTAACGAGACCAAAATCTGCAAGCTGGGCACATTTTATTCTGTTGTTTGAATTCACGTTCCATTCTTTTTCTGTGTACTAACTTTAGTTTGGCAAATACTGTGGTGTACTAACTCAAAGGTAAACACCACAGTAATTGTACAGTGCATCTGGTAAGTGGCATTTTCACAAAAGCACCTGAATTGAAACAGATGATGCTCTCATCCCTCGCATGTACCACCTACTGCACTGACCTTAACAATTAACTTCTTATTAAGCTAAGTACCTCATTTTTCTTCCCATCATTTCATAGGTCCAATAAAAATAGTGATACAGTAGTTTCCCTCTACTCCATAGGGTTCTCTCCAAATTTTCCTGGTATTCAAAGTCTAACTAAGAATTACATAATTTTGCCAGGCAGCTCCTCAGGGGATTGCTTTGAAGGTCTCTGGTGGAAATTGCCCACCAAAATTAGAAGCTTTGCACAGCTGATAAATAAATCTTATTTTAAATCTTTTCTGTTTATTGTTTGATTAAAAAGCACTTAACTCTTCAAGAAGATGACTACTGATCATAAATAAATAAACATCAATATAAGTTATACTATAACAAATGAATAAAAAAATAGTTTTAATTTTGTTGCATTTTGGAAACATTATTCACTGAGAGCAAACCAAAGGCAGCAGTTTTGCCACCAACTCAGGTCTGACTAGTGCTCTTTTAAGAAGGATTCTGTCTTTAAAGAAAATCCCCAAGCAAATAGTATATCTTCATATTGTCTCCTCTCTTCACATGGACCTTAAAAATGCTGATTTTCTAACTGCCTGGTATTTACTGGAGATTACATAACCAGCTAGGCAGCAGCTGGAGCACAGCTCCTTACTAAATACAATCCATGATTTCATCTATGTTTGTTTTGTTCCTGAGGAAGAAACATTCTTCCTGTCTAAGTAACAAAGTTCTCCCCTGCACAGGACCACAAGAGTCAATTTCTCCTTTACTGATGAAGACAGAGAAAATATCAGCTGATTGCGTGTGAGAACATTTTCACAAATTATTTATGATCTGAAAGGTAAAAGTGCTAGGAGATAAAAGCAATCAACACTACTGCCACACTGCAGTCGTGACAGTCTGTTATATGCAAAGGTGGAATCAGCCCATGCAAAACCAGCTTTTCCCTTTTCCTGAGGCAAGCTGCAGGCTAGGCTGCAGACCAGCACTGCTTTTGTTGCCTGGCTGCTGTTCCTGCAGTGGGTGCACAAACTGATTGCCCAGGTATGATCTTTGCTCCAAGGTAACAAACCTGTACGAAGCAACATCTAAATCTCAAATTGTCCCAAAGCTTCATCAAATACATCTACCTGGACAAAAACGTGCAATTTTGCACAAACTGTTGCCTGACTGACTCAAGACCTGTTTGATCTACACACCATTTTTTTTGTGGAAGAGTCTTCGATCAAATACATTCAATAGTAAACAAATCCAGTGAGGATGATTAGAGGTAACAGATCTGGGAGAAAGCAGAAGGTTGTGTTTGAAGTATTCAGTATCTTACATACAGGATTGATTTATGCAGGGCATGGAGGATTTCTAAAAGAAACTTGTTTGTTGAATAAAAATAGGTTAACCTGAATGAAGAGAGCTTAATAGCACCAATATGTTCAGCCTCCTAGCCAGTGACCTTTGTTTTACATCTACAGCTTTGCTCAAAGGATCACAAAACAAGAAGACAGAGGGCTATAAAATGTCAGGAATAAGCCTGGAAGGAACACTTGTGACTCTTTGTTTTGACCACCCACATAACACAAAGTAAATTTTGCAGACTGATACATGTTGAACAAGGGCACAATTAATTAGAAATGCCCTAGCTTGCAATTTAAATGTGGTCAAAGATGGATAATCTAAAGGTCTCAAAGAATTCCTCTAAAGGTTAATTGCTTCACAGCTAAGGAAAAAAATGTAGAAGATAAAAAGACATCTGTGTCTTTAACTTTCTGCCACTGGATCTTTGTGTTGGTTTTTATTACAAGGCAGACTTCCACTGCATCACCACTTAGACTGTTATAATGTCTGAACAAATACATCATGCTCTTCAAATCTTCACTCCTATCCTTTATTCATTCTCTTTGCTTTTCTAAACTCTGTTTATAAATAAACATGCATATCTCCCTTTAACTGGAAATAATGCAGTTTTATTATTATTATTATTAACCCTTTGTCAGTTCACTCATTAGAGAACTCACATAATTATGTTTTGATATCCAGGTGGACTAATTAAGTACTGGAGCAGAAAAAGTGGGACTTAAAAGATGCAGCACCATGAAGCTTAATATTGTAGCACATTTTATAGAAACATAAATCTAGAAAATGCTGAACTGGTACATGCTCATTGCTCCTCCTCCACACTCAGACTATCAGCTTGCAAGAAGTGTTATTATATTTTATATTACTGGAATAATGTGATCTCGTTACTTTGATACCATTGTTGAAGATTGGTGTGGAGTTTTTCAGTTGTGACACTACACCTGGAGCTCCACTGTAGATAGTCCTGGGATCACTGCTACTTTTTATTTTAGTCTACTTGACCCATGCTGTAAAGTAAACAAACATTCCAGAACCTGACAGAAGGAGACAGAGCCAGGCTTTCACTGAGGTGCCTGGCAGGAAGGAGAGACAACAGGTATAAGCTGAAACAAGGGAAGTTTGGATTGGACTGAAGAAAAACATTTTCATCATGAGGACAGTTAAGCAGTGGAAAAGCTTGTCCAGCAAGACTGTGCAGTTTTTTTTTTTCTTAGAGGTTTCCAAAATTATACTGGAAAAAGCCCAGACCTGGTCTGATCTCCTAGCTCACCCTACTTCCAGCAGAAGGTTGGACCACAAATCTCCTGAAGTTCCTTCCAATCTGAACAATTCTGTAATATTAAAAAACTTTTTTTTTTCCACTTTCTGCCTGACTTATCAGCTTATTGAAATCACAATATAATGGGTCTTCTTATTTCCAATGGCTGTCACCTGCCATCTGCAAACTGTCTGGTACAATTTTGTTTGCTTTCAGCTTGCTTAAAGCTGTTAGTAAATACAGCCTAAAGAACAGGTGCCTGCTGGTTCTAACCCAAAGCTCACTGCCCTGTGGCTATTGTGCTTCACAACTGTATTTTAAAAACTATTGTTAGCACATGTTGAAAACAGGCTATGATGATTTTACATTGCTCAACTTTCTGAATCAAAATGTCCTATACTAGCTGAAACACTGTATAGATGACTTTACACACCAACACTATCATGTTTATCAATTACATATGTAGTCACATCAAGAGAAAGTACAAATATGTACTGTGATTGAGTTTTATAAAATCATAAAATCAATACTGATTGCCATACTGGTGGCTGCTGCCTTAGGCACACTAGAAAGGTCCAGAACTCAAGGCAGAAAAATACAGTTCACTGTGACATTAAAAAGTCCAGGACCTGAAACTGCATATTTTCAGCAGATAGTTCCAAATAGCTTTTTTTTTCTATTTCTTGCCCCAGGATTTTGCTTTTCCCAGCAATGTAAACTAGAAAGACTTGGGTTTCTGGAAGAGTTTTTGCTGAAACACACACAATTAGCCTTGTAACTGTTTTTCAAACTCTCCACAACTCAGTCCAAAAAGAACCTCAGACTTTTGCATGTTATCACTTTGCCATGCTGCTGCACAGCCCCTGGACACAAGGAAAAGCCAGCCCAGTGTGGCAGCACCACTGCAGTCTGCTGAATGTATCAGGGCATGTACCCCACTGTCAGGAAATGCTGTTCAGACAAACTTAATGTACAAAGGTAAATCCTCAGAGCTCCACTGGTCTCAGCAAAACACCACCTTCACTACTGAACAGATCTCCTAGCTCAAGTACAAAAATGTGATGTGTTTGCCACATTCCTTCAGTGTGACACCAGTACAAAAGAAAATTCTGGCTACCTGATCAGGTGCAGGAGAAGTGTAGCAAGATCAGCTGTTGGCAGCACTGCAGGGAGGTACAGAGGGCAGAGCTCAAACCACAAAAAGGATCTGCTGAAGACAGCAAACAAATTCTGGCACATTCACCCTAAGTTTAGAGGACACACAAAGCTCCTTGGAAGCAGCTGATGGAAATTCAAGGGTGATGTGAACAGCCACCACTGGCTCCCAGAACGGTGTGGCCAGTTCAGTGACAAGGATTTACAGGAGGACATGGGAACCAATACCACGCCTTTCAATGAGGACTTTTTCACATTCCATTTTAAATCTTCTGCTGTTCATAGCTGGTGTTTGTCAGAGGTCACAAAGCAGCTTGAAGACAACACATGGGCATAATGATCATACCAAAAAAAAAATGAAATCAAGAATTGCTCACTGATTCAGTGTCTGGCCTACAAACAGCTGTCCTAAGATACAATGGCCATGCAGGTCCATCAGATGTCCTTCAGTTTTCTGTCCCAATCACCTGCAAACCAGCACTGTGTAGCAACAGAATTGTCAGCAGAAAGGACCTCAGGCTGTATATTTGGTGTCTTATTTCAAAAGAAAATTAGTTGCCCTCTCTGCAGAGACAATGTGACCCCACTTTTATTCCACTTTCACCTGCAGTCCATTTTGAATGATAGAATTAAATACTTTAGAGGAGATTTCTGGAGAATAAAGCAACAAAATCCATGGTTCGGCTGGCTTTCCAATTCCTACAAAAATTGCTCCAGTGTAACTCCTCACAGCTTGTTCCCATATATATATATATATACACACACACAACTTCTTTTTAAATCTTAGCAGATTCTCCATTTTAAGTGGTATTATGTAGCAAGAAAAATTACCAGCTCAGTCTAGCATTCTGCACAGAATACAAGGAAAACAGCTTTTCATATTTACCACTGCCCCATCACCTACTGCTTCATGCTTGTTCATGCAGACTATTAAAAAGGCCAGAGAGAATTACCAGACAGAGCACGGAACATTTGTAACAGGAAAATATGATATCCCAAAATTAATGCCATCACTGGGATCCAGCTTCTGACAGCTGAGGAGCTTCACACAGAGCTCCTCACCAGGCATGCTCCCCTGAAAAGTCACAGCTGCTGTGAGATGCTACATTGCTTAGTCTTTTTCAGTGTTTTTCTTCCATTCTACTCCAGCCCAGTTTACCTTCTGGACCTTCATGACTGCCAAACTCTTCTGGGGTTTTTTGTTTGTTTTGGGGTTTGTTTGGGTTTTGTTGTTGTTGCTGTTTTGGGTTTTTGTGGTTCATTTGGTTTGGTTTTGGTTTGTTTTTTGGTTTTTTTTGTGTTATGATCTCCTTTGAATTCCGGTTTTCTTGCATTTTGAATTCTATTGGCCATTATCAGTGATTAATAAACAGATACTGGTGACAATCAAAGGGTGTTTCCACGAAGCATCCATACAATCGCTCTGAAACGCTGTGAGTTCACTACCTGGAACACTGGGATAAGGGACTGCAAGTTAAAGCTCACAGAGTTTCCTCAGGAGGAAGAGGAGGTCAAGGTTGATCATTATCCTAGTTTAATACCACCACAAATCGATTCTTTATTCCCAGCCATAATCTCTAAGCAGCATGCCTTAGTACCCGTCCTTGGAGCTGTCCTGAATCCTGAGACATCCATCCATCCTGACCACACTGGGTTTCTGCCAGCCTCAAACCCACTGAAGTGCCCTGGGAGATCTCTGCTGAGACTTTTCCCCTACGCCTGCTTGGCTCTTTCACGGCTCCTGCTGCGAGAGCTACACCAAAGCCTCCCACAGCCCCCGGCAGCGCCGCAGCCACATCCTGTTACCCACCTGCCGAGGGTGCCCCGGGCAGGGCAGGGCAGGGCAGGGCAGGGCGGGGCAGGGCGGGGCAGGGCAGGGCGGGGCAGGGCAGGGCAGGGCAGGGCGGGGCAGGGCAGGGCAGGGCGGGGCAGGGCAGGGCAGGGCAGGGCAGAGCTGCCAGCAGGCACCGGGGGCTGCACAGGAGCAGCCCCACGCTCCTGCCCGCACCCCGCCCGTGTCGCCATCGCCACCCAGGCGCCCTGTGCCACCCACAGTGTCGCACAAGCCTCACCTTGATCAGCTTGCAGCGGATCTGGGCGGACACCATGTGGCTGTTGCGGAGGTTGCCCACACGAAACATGAGGCAGAGCTTGGCATCGCGCTGCGAGATGACGGCGGCACGGCTGAACATGAGGGTCTCCGCTCGCTTCTTGGGCTGCGACATCTTGATGAACATGCAGCCGATGAGGAACGCATCCACAACGGAGCCCAGCAGCGACTGGAAGAGGAAGAGCACGATGCCCTCGGGACAGCGCTCCGTGATGTAGCGGTGCCCGTAGCCGATGGTGGCCTCGGTCTCTACGAAGAAGAGGAAGGCGGAGGGGAAGTTGTACACGTTGGCCACGCACGGGCTGTACGTGTCACCGTGCGCCTGGTGCAGGTCCCCGCGCAGGTAGGCGATGCCCCACCACATCGAGGCCATCACCAGCCAGGCGACCGTGTAGGTCAGCAGGAAGATGAGCAGGTTCCAGCGCCACTTGAGGTCCACCAGCGTGGTGAAGAAGTCGGAGAGGTAGCGGCTGCTCTCGCCGCCCAGGTTCCCGTGCTGCACGTTGCAGCGCCCGTTCTTGTCCACGAAGCGCTGCCGCTCTCTGCGGGCGCTGCAGCGAGCGAGGCCCACGGCCTGGTACTCGTCCCCGAACTTCCTGCGCACGGCTGACATGCCGCCGGCTGCCGGGGGCTCCGCGGGCGCGCCGCGGGTGCGGCGGGGCGGGAGGCTGAGCCGGCGCAGCAGCCGCCGGCCCCCGGGGCTCGGCGGGCACCGGGATGCCCGCGGAGCCGGAGCGGCAGAGGGAGCGGAGCTGCCAGCGCTGCCCGATGGCCAGCGGGGCACGGCAAGGGCCGGAGCAGCCGCGGCCTCACAGGGGAGACGGCGGCAGGACCGCGCAGCCGGCGGGGAGAGGCGGGCTGGACTGGGGCGGGGAGAGAGGGGATGGGGCTGGGAGAGAGGGGATGGGCA
>QUSF01000166.1:218163-229406 GCA_003676055.1 Chloebia gouldiae | reverse complement strand
TCACCTCCCTGACCTCTGGGTGAGGGGGTCTCCTGAGAACAGGAGGAAGGACAGGATCACCTCCCTGACCTGCTGGCTGCTTCTCTCCATGCACACTGGGATACATTGCCATGATGTATCTGATGTTTCATCTGCCAGGATCCTCAGGTCACTCCCCTAAGGGCTGCTCTCAATCAGTTCATGCCCCAGTCTATTCACAGAGCAGAACTGTGAGCTACATTTGTGTGTGACACGATGCCTTGTGCCTGTAAAGTGACATTTATTCTGCTTTTGCTGGCTCTTTACATGCACCTGTTTTCTACCATAGCATAGGAAGGGGCAGGGGAGGTTTGGGAGCTGGAATATCTCCCTTTCAAAGTCAGGAGACCCCAGTGCCCCCCTTAACATGCTGCACACCCCCTCTCCCTGTTCACACACAATGTACCACCTCCACAAAAGCTTCAGCATTGCTACCTGTCAAGTCATACAAAGTTTCCATCTTCAGAATAGCAGAGAAGTTTTTTATAGAACTATGTGACTTCTCTGCTTAGAACCCTCAAGGGTAAGGAAATCTCTTTTGCCTCAACCCGTTTTCCCTTCCTCCTCCCTCCCCTGCTTTCTCTCTCCTCCCACCCACTCAGCCCAGTGCAAAAGTGCCTCCATTATTCTCTCATCTTTCATTTAAAATGCCTGAGAGTCCAGGGCATATTTTGCTGGTCAGGTTTTGCAAGGGAACAAGGGAAGTTCTGTTTTATGTTCCACACAGGTAATACTAGATGATTGCAGAAAGGTTTAAAGTCTTACCAAATAATACAAGAGTGTTGTTTCATTTTTGTATCATTTATGTATTCCATATAGAATTTAAAATTTCAGAACTCACTCCTGAAATTCTGTTGATTGCATAACTCTTAAAATGTATGTTTAGGGATTATGATTCTGATTCCTAATGCTGTCTTCTGTACTATCTAATAAAAACTAGCTAAAGAAGCTTTGGTTTCTTTCAGGTTTCATGCACTATGGACTGGGATCAGTTTTGATCTGTGCACACTACTTTGATGGATGATAGATGTTAGCAAACACCCAACAGAAATGTAAATACATGATCTGGTTCAGTGGACTCTTTTAATTTTGAGGTTGTAAATTTTTATTTTAAAGGTAATAGAAGAGTTGCAGACAGCACCAGTGAATAATGAAGAAAAAGAGCTGCTTCAGCTGTTGTCAACTCCACATCTCAGGGTAAAAACTGCATTGAGGATCTTAACAAAATGCCTTGCAGAATTGTAATAGAACATTTTGTAACAAAAAAGTTAAATAGAAGCCTCACTAGGAGAAAGGAAAAACCTCTTCCAAACTTCTATTCCCCTGTGATTTCCTGCACAGACTTTAGGATGTAAAGGAAATTGAAAAGAGACAGCTTTCCAGCATATTGTATTATTCTGTCTTCCATTCCTCCCTTCCTTCACTGTTTTCTGAGGGACCAGGAAAAAAAGAAGAAGAAAACGATACCTTCTTGCTTTTCATTGTCCACTTTGTTTTTTGTTTTGCCTGGATTTATTTTAAATATTGACATATACCAGTATATAGTTTGCATAGTAGGTAAGGTAGTTGCTAAATCGTTTTTGGAGGATTTCTGGTGAGGGTAGAAAGGGGGAGGTTTAATTTTGCTGTAATACTGGAAACATGAGAATGGGAATTGTACTATTACTCCATTACATTACTGATTTTTATTTCCTTTATGCAGGCAATGCTTGTAGTACATGACACTGTAGCACAGAAGAACTTTGACCCAGCTCTTCCACCTCTACCTGATAATTTTGATGATGATTTTGATGAGGAATCAGTGAAAATTGTTCGGCTAGTGAAAAATAAAGAACCCTTGGTACATATTAGATCACCCATCTCTAGTCATAAAACTGTGTTGTGCAAGAGTGTTATTGGGAGTATGGAGGAGATACTTGAAGATGTCATCAAATAACCTTCAGAAACCTGGAGTGTTCTGAAGCTTATAAAGTAACATAAAAATCATTTGGTAAATGGTAAATGCACCTTCACAATTTTGCATTTAGATGCTTCATGGGCATAGTTTATAGTGCCAGTTAGCACAGTGAAGAAACTATATTTTGGAGCAATTATGCTGATTATATGTATTAATTCTTTTGACAGTGTAGCTAACATTCAATGACTTAATGTATTCACTTGCATGAAAGTCAGTGAGAGTATGTTTGATCCCTGTGAATAAGCATTATATTGTCAAGGTCCTAATTTCATACAAAGGGAAATGGAAGGATTGATTCCCTAAGGAAAAACAGTTGTATTGGGAAAGAAATCTGCTTTTTGTGTATCACAGTAGCTGAATTTCTGATTAAAGCTTTGTATTGCCAGCAGAGGTAGGAGGAGGAAAAAAATCCAATTACTTGGCTTTTGTTGTTTTTACATGTAAAAGTGCTGACTGTATTGTATAAAGATTCAGAAGAGGAGAAATAATTTGTTACAATAAGCTGTTTTGAGTGGCTTTGATGACCACAATAATGCAAGGAGTGTAAGCACTTATCAAAATCAGCAGAAAGGAAGGTGGGTTCATCTTCCCATAATCACTTGGCATGGGCAGAACTTGAGTAATGGTGGAAATCATCAAGGAGAAAGAGAAAATCCATAGAATAAATTAAGTCCAGTTTAAAAGACATAATAGCATACACATTATTTCACTGCTTGTTAAATTCAGGGCAAATTTCTAACCTTTTTTGGGGTGGGGGTGTGTTTTATTTCAGGGAGCTACCATCAGAAGAGATGAGCACACAGGAGCTGTGATTGTAGCAAGGATCATGAGAGGTGGTGCAGCTGATCGCAGTGGTATGATTGCAGTAGTACATTTCTGAAGTTGCATTTGGAAAGTTTCCTGAGCATGCTCTTAGCATTTCTGTATTTCATCAGTAATCTGTTAATCTAATTGCATATGCTTTTTGTTAAAATGGCCATTAGGAAAAAAAATGAAAACAGAGATGGAAGAAGTACATTTGAGCTTTAGAAACACACAAAGCATGTTTCCAGTAGCTTGGTTTATTCAGTGTATCATGTGTTGTTTTCTGTTTGCTTTACTGAAAAATTCTTCTATGTTGGTTAACAGTAGCTATATATATGACAAATACAAGATTTCTTATTGAACTGGATAAACAAATCTAAATCTTGTAGAGTCTCTTCATGGCTTGTTAAAAAAAAACTAGTCTAGCATTCTTTTTTTGAGTGTGAAGTATTGATGTGTCAGTTGACAGACATGTAATTCCTGCCTTTACAGTCAGCAGCATGTCTCCTGACTTCATAAGATTGGGGCACACTCATGAAACTATTCCAGTTTTTCATACTTAATACTGATCCAAATAGTGATTTTTCAGAGTACCTTGCCACAAGTTGCCTGTCTGCATGCTGCTCTCCTTTGAGACTGTGCTGCATGGAAAAAAAGTGCCATTAGGAATAAAGGCAGGAGACTCTGAGGCACATTTCCAACAAAGGCACTTGGCTTTGGTACTAAATCCATCAGTCTGGATGAGGGAGGAGAGGAAGTACATGCTAATGACTTAGGCTGAACATCACAGGAGTAGGGCTTTCCAGTCTCTAGACCTATTTTAATTTACTTACCATCTTTTCAGGTCTTGTCCATGTTGGAGATGAACTAAGAGAAGTCAATGGTATTACTGTGCTTCACAAACGACCAGAAGAAATAAGTCAGATTTTGGTCTGCACTGATTTTCATTTCAAGATCTTTTCTGTTTGGTGATCTAGTAATTACAGTAGATGATGAAATTTAACCATGAGTTTAAAGTATAGAGCTAAAAGATGCAATCCCTGCTTGTCTTTGCATTAAGAGTTTTTCTTCTCCCAGTGGATTAGTCTTCTCCTTTTGACTTCAGAAACTTCTGCGAACTGGATTGGTACCAAGTAAGATACAAATACAAAGTTAACATGTTGTTCTGTCAAGAACTTCCCTTTAATGCTTTGTATATGGCAAGCAAACTGCAAATTATAAATACATCCCTAGAAGATGCTTCATAATGTGGTGTGTTAGGAAGCTGAAGAGAGTCTTGTCCGTGTGTTCAGAGTAGAGCTGTCAGTCTGTTCTTTGCCAGATTCCTGGTGACATGAGCAATTTCTTGCTTCAAGCTTCTCTAACCCATAAATCTTGGTAGAAAGTGTTGTAGCTCTTATACTTCTTTATCTCCTGACTTCCCTCTTGTGGTGTGGTTCCCCCTTGTCTTGGTGTGGAGTTCGGGACACAGTAAGGAGGTTGATGTCAGCTCCATCACCTAATTTCAATTTAGATCAAATAATCCCAAATAATGCCAATGACTGTTTTTAACTTTGGGTGTGGGAGGTGTCAAAACCACTTAAATAGTGTGTAAAGTTTCATTTATGGGGATCTTGGGATGCTCTTTATCTGTTCTGTGTAATTTTAATTACATATGACCCATGTGAGTTATTTCCTGGAGTGTAAGACTTTATTTTTCATGGTTTATTTTTTGAAGAAAAGCTACAAATGTTTGTGTTAGCTTTTTAATCTGTGCAGAATTGCAGGCTTCTCTACAACACAGTTCATCTCATGCAAAATAAGGCATCTAAAACAGATAAGATAAACCCATTCTAGATTTCTGAAGGACCTAGAAGTGCTTTTTAGTTTACTATAATTAATAATTGTAATTTCCTAGCAAAGATTTCTAGAGTGAAAATAGGTGTTTATTTTGTAGATGGTTACATTTCACTCTAAGTTAGCCACTATATGGAGAAAACACAGCAGTATTTTTGAAAGCAGCACTCTAAAATTATTAGTCTGCCAAAATTTAAATCAGTGTTGTATTAAAAGCCACAGAAGTATGTAACATCCTTTGAACTGTAGCCCAGAAATTAATGCAATTGCTAAAAGCAAACAAATGAATTTTAATGCAGGTCTTAATATGTTTTAGCCAAGTAGTTACTGTGGAGGTCTCCTTGGGCAAGACACTGTTGTGGAGTCATGGAACATCCTGATATTCTCTGTAATGCAGTTAAATAGTGGATTAGCTTGGCCTGTTAGAGTTCTGAGGAGACAGCTGCTAGCCCCTTAACTGGGGCTTGAATAGTCTGCATTGTATCCTTGTCCTGCTTTCAAAGTAAAAACCATTTCTTTTTTCTCAGGCTCAGTCTCAAGGGTCAATAACATTGAAGATAATTCCAGCCATCAAAGAAGAAGATCGTCTAAAAGACAGCAAGGTAAGCAGCTGAAAGGCTGAAGCCCATCTTCAGAGCCCTGTGGATGCAGCATTCCTGCTGCTCCAGTGGGAAGTGCCACAGACACATAATGGAGGAGCAAAGATAGCAGAGTGCTTTCTTGTGCAGTACCCTTCTGTTCAGTGGAATTACCTGCATGATTCTCCTCTCCATCTTGGCACATGTTCTTTTATAGCATTTCTGAAATCCTGCCTCTTCTTTTTGTACGTGTAATTAAATTTAGTGTTGTGCTGTCTCCTCTCACCATGGCAGCTGCAATCTGTCCATTATCTCTGGGCATTTTGCCACTCACTTGAGGGAAAATGGACCTCTACAAGCAGAGCTGCATTCACCATGTGACCCCATCAGCCCATGTCATCTGCCCTACCTGATCAGCAATAAGGAATTGCTTGACTGGTCCCCATAAGATTCCTCTGTCAGTCTCTCTGCTTCCCTGCTTTGGGTTGCTGAACTTTTCCTTGAGGCCCACAAATCACTTTCTGAAGTGGCTCTGCTGTTGTGTTAAAGTGTGTTAAGGTACAAATCCAAAGTTGAATCGTAGATTTTGATGCATTAAAGAAACATTTTAAGGACAGTCTTTACAACTGGGCAACTTTGCCAAAAATCCATTTTTATTTTCTCCCTCTCCTTATTTTTTTTTCAACCATTCCTTTATTGCATTTTGTACTTAATGTAGATTGTGATCGTGTTTCTTGGAACTTTGGATTTTGAGTCTCATGTTCCACAATTCTGATATATAATTACTGGGTATGTGCTGGAATTTATTTTTCTGCATAAGCTGCTGGGTGTCTGTATTTTTGAGTGCTTGCAGGAGGGGATAAAGTGTATATATCATTAGCAGTGTTAGCACTGGGGAAAGCCTTTTAAAAGCAGATATTGGAAATTCCAGAGAGGACAAGAAGAAATGACATGGTAACTTTCTTTTGAAGGTGTTTATGAGGGCCCTTTTCTGCTATAACCCCAAAGAAGACAGAGCCATTCCTTGCCAGGAGGCCGGGCTGCCGTTCAAACGCCGCCACGTGCTGGAGGTTGTGAGCCAGGATGATCCCACATGGTGGCAAGCCAAGCGTGTTGGGGATACCAACCTCAGAGCAGGCTTGATCCCCTCAAAACAGTTCCAAGAAAGGTTTGTCAGCAGAGATTACAGGATTTCTTTTTCTTTCACGTGTATACAGTGTCACTATATTGATATATTGATTTTATGCCGGGTTTTTTTCACAGAAAATGAGGGGCATGGTCATGCCAGGGTAAATACAGCTGCTAAGGGGAAAATGCTAAAAAGCTCCATCTTCTCCAATTATACAATAGACTTCCTAGCTTGATTTGAATGTTTTGCCATTGTCTTAATGCTTTGTAGCATGAGGACAGGTGCAATTGATAAACAAACATGTATGAAATGAAATGTGGAATATCAGTCTCTTAACCATCTTGGCTTATGGTTATGTGACTGTATTTCACAGCCTTGTACTTCCACAGATTTATTGTAATTATTTTGAATTTCTGCACATAATATCTTTCTTCTGGCTCCTAAGAGAGTATTTAGCTTGGACTGGGATACCTTCTAGAGACTGAAGTTTCTCTGTTTTCACAGCAAGATACGTGTGCCTTCTAAAGCAAAATATCCCTCAGTTCTTGGCTTTGCAGCACAGAAGTCCTATATTTGAGAAGGAATCTGCTTTAAGCCACTGGTCTCACTTTGATTCTTGCTGCAATTCACTATAAATTGAATTGTAGGTGTTACAGCAGGGGGTGTCTAACAGTTAAGCAGGTCTGATGCTGTTGCTGGCCTGCATGATTTCCATAAGGTTTCTAATTGAGGTCTTGGCTCCACTACACGGAAAATCCTTTGAAACATGAGGCAGATTCTGCCTCTAAAGCTGTTTCCTTCTTCCTGGCCATGCATATGTGTCATAAAATGCTGCTGCACTGCTGCACTGCAGTCTTTTAATTTTTTTTTTGATGTTATAAACAAGTAAAAAGAATATAGAAATTGCTTCAGTGTCTGTTTCCCCTGAGTGACTGTATAAATGCCTGAGCACCATCTTTTGTCTGACAGCATCATTTGTTATGAATATTGGAAAAAACCACTTGGGAAGAAACTGTGGTTTCAATTGCCAGCAGTGTGGGGTTTATTGAGGGCTGGATTTTTGTGCAGGATTGTTGGGGTGTTTTTGGTGTTGGGTTTTTGGCAAGAGGTGTTGAGCAAATAGTAATTGTGATCTGGTTTGTGATTTTAGCACTTATGAAAATTTGACTTGATACTTTTTTCTTACCTTCTGGCACATGCTGGGTAACTTGGTTTGTTTGCTAGTAAATAATAGAAAACTTCAAACTGATCTGGAAAAAGATGGATAATTTCTACTTATGCACAGCTCAGTGACTGCTTTGGACAAAGTTTATCTAGTTTTCTTAATGTTGCAAAAAAAGATCATGTGGGCATGAAAGGGAAATAGGTAAAAAAAAACCCAGACTGATAAACTATTGATTCCTATGCTCAATATGTGAAAGCATAAAATGTTTCAGAATTTTCTTTTCATTACCTTACCAGTAACAATCTGAGATGGTCATAGTTTTAAACAAAGCCTTTTAAATAGTTCAATCAGAGACATTTAAATTTTTTTTAGCAAAAGCAGTATTTAATTCTTTATTTTCCTCGCTATGTGAATAACGTGCTTTAAATTCTCATAATTCTGAGTTTACATATCTAAAGTGTAATTTTTTTCTATTCAGACGACTGAATTACAGGAGAACAACAGGCACTCTGCAGAATCCCAGAACTCTGCAGAAACCATTATGTAAGTCTGATCTGGTCTTTCAGTGATGTTTTAACTGATCCTAAGTTCTCAGTATTTTTCTGTTATTTCAGTAATGTTGTGTTTGAGTGTATTTTGCCACTGATTGATATTTTAAATGCCATCTGCCATTGGTTGATATGCAGGGACACAAGCTGCACTGGGGGAGGATTTGGGTTTGAGCTTTATCCAAGTTGTTAGTGCCTGTTGTTTTCAAAAATCTCAGCTGTCCCTCTCTTCCTGCTCTCAAGAACATGAGGCTTTACATATTTAGATGCCTTAAAATTTGCTAGTGTTGACACTTTTTCTATGGTTTGGAACTTGAAAGCTGCAAAAATCACCTAATGCATACTTCTCAAAATTCTTTTATGAGTGCATGAAACTACTCCAAACTCATATGAAAATAAAGTGTAGCTTTAAAGAGGATAAAAATCACTGGAGCTGGAAATATAATCTGTATTTCAGGCTTAATCTTAAGTAGACTTCAGAGTGGTTGTTGTTTACAGCTCTGCAGTCTCTGACACTGAATTATTCACAAAAGCTCTACTTGTGAGGAAATTCCGAGGAAGTGCTGGAAAGCAGAAGCTGTTACAATTATCCTAAAATGTGTTTCTGTTGCTCTTGGGTATTTTAGCACTGTTGATGTTGGGGGAAGCCTGTGACTGTGTGCAGCCAGGATTGTGCTGGGGCTGCCACCCTTGTGTAGACAAGGGTTCTGGAAATGGTCCCTGTTGAGTAATAGAAATTAATTTCTGCCTTTGGTGCATGATGAGATACAGGTATTCTCATGCTACAAGGAGGGAAGCTGCTCAGTTAAGTTAGAAAATAGCATTACTGACTAAAATGAAGCTTTTCCAAATTAGTTTCCATTGCACTCAAATTAGGAGGCATGTAATGAGGAGTGCTGCTTAAGCTTTATCTTGGATTTTTTCAAGACAATTAAGCTGATAAGGTTATAATAATTACATTTCAGCCCAAAATTCTTTAATCAGTTGATAAGGGTATTGTATTGCAGTACTTTTTTAAGACAGAAAAGCCTGTTAAGCAAATTAAACCAGAAGAGCCTTTCTTTTCATTTTCTCTAATTTTATTCAATTATTTGTCCATCTTTTAATATCATCCCAACTCTGCCTTTCATGCTAACTTATAGATGATCAGTCTTCTGACAAAGGTAGGTGCTCTCCTAGCTCACTTTCTGTCTGAATATAAAGAACCAATGTATTTTCTGAAATTCTTGCTACAATTCCAAAGGGAGCAGTAGACATATTGTTCCTAGGATATTTGCTTTGTGAATTATTATTTAAACTAATCTAATTCAGATTGATGACTTAAGTAATGGTAACTTCCAAGTTTCCTTCTGCTTCAGGAGAAAAGACTTGTCTTCTTAGATGTATTCACATGTTCTGTAGGTTTCTGAATGAGGTTCAAAGACTTGCAAGTTAAATGCAGTCTTTGTAATTTGTATGTTTAAAAAAATAAAGAAATATTGGGGTTTAGCATTTTAGGGCACCCATGTCAATCCTAAGTGATTTGTCTTCATTGTTTTCTGTGTTATTTTCACTATGAGCAGCTCTGTTGGATTTATGCAGTTTATATGTCATGTACCTTTCCTTTACCTTTTATATGTCAGCTGCCTTTCCAAATATCAGGTATTTCCTGTTGAATTCCATATGCTGTGATTTTTTTTCACATTACAGTTGCTTATTGGTATTCATATTCCAAGTATTAAGTATTCCATCAACTTTGATGAAAGTACTGATCATATTCTGTAATTAGAATATAGCAGTCATGGCCAGCTGTCAAAGCACAGTCTGAAAGAGCCTGCCTTGAACAGCAGAAAATAAAAAAACAAAGCAGCTCTATGAATTGATATTATTGCTATTTACATTTCTTCTTAATTTAGGCAGAATGTTCTGGGAGTACACGTTGGCATTGCTTGATTACAACTATTCATTAAAAACCAGAGCAGTCTCTTTGGTTAAAGGTTTAGGTGCTATAGATTTTTGCTTATGGTTGGGTTTTTCCCATACACCACCATCCCAAAATGTTCTGTAAATATTGCAAGGGCACAGGTGCCTAAATGTTAACTAGACATCCCTCTTTCAGGAAGTATGAGAACTCAGTATTTGTCTTAGGATTGCAGAGTATTTTTTTGCAGCTAAGTATCATGGTTTTATTATGCACACTTTAGGGGCCTTGGGGTGGTTGTAATTTGAGGAAGGACAGGCTGGGTTTTTTAACATGGTATTTTACATAGGTGCATATGACCAAAGCATCAAATCTTTATTTTTTTTTTAATAAAGAATTAATAAGCAATGATAATTTAACTTGATCAAAATTAAGGAGGTTAGAGTTCATCTCTGTCATTTCTGATGCCCTTTTTTCTAGCCCAGATGGTAATGAAATCTCAGAAGAGGACATTTTCTTACATAATCATACCCATGTATAAATTCTATTAATTTTAAAAAGATCTCTGTGTTTGTGGAGTCTTCTTTTTCACTTAAGCCTGGGTCTCATACTTTTACCAGCAGCACTAATCAAATGTCATGAACGCTGAAAAGCATAAACTCTGGGAACTGTAAATACCAAGACAGAAAATTCTCTAGTTCAATATCAAAGTCGAGGATTTTTTCAAATATAAACAACTGGTCAAGGCAAGTATTTTTTTAGTATTAGCAATGATTATATTAAAAAAATATGTGCAAACAATGCAGGGTGTAAAATTTCTTTCCTTGCCAATGAGCCCGACTTGGTATCACACACATTGTCTAAGATATTTCCTTCCTCCCTCTCACTCTCCTTTCCCCTGTGCCCTACCTCTTCCTTGCTTTTTAATTTACAGAAGACTGTGACTGTGAAGGATATTTCAATGGACACTATATAGGTGAGTAACCAAAACCCTTTACTTCTTCCCTAGCACACCCATCCCAAAGAAACCCAGAACCAAAATGAAAACAAAACACCCCCACCAAATAAACCCCCCCCCAAAAAAAACCACCTCCACATTAAAAAATTAAAACTGGACTATTGAAATTAATTTCCCATACATTCATAAACTAGATTATCTCTGTGAAGAGGTATAATATGACTTTGGCATAACCAATACTTGGCAGCTAAAGTGATATTAGGAGATTTTACTATAGGTTGGGTGTTAGGTTTTCTATTCCATATGTGAGGTTTTCTATCCAATATGTGAGGTTTTCTATCCTATACTCA
>QUSF01000166.1:203462-218153 GCA_003676055.1 Chloebia gouldiae | reverse complement strand
CCATACTCAATGGGATGTTAGGTTTTCTATCCTATACTCAATGGGATGTGAGGTTTTCTATCCCATATGTGAGGTTTTCCAACCCATACTCAATGGGATGTTAGGTTTTCTAGCCCATCTGCATATTTTCCCCTTCCCTGGAGCCCCTTGCATTTTTTGGAACAGCTGCCAGCAACATTCTGCTCCTTGATTTCAGTTTCAATATCTTCAAACCCTTTTCCTAATGGTAGCAGCTTTTATTACACATTTCTCCTATAATCTGAGCATATATGCACTGATTTGATTACAAACAAAATTTATGGGAATAACTCAAATTTAAGAGAATAACTTGAAGCTGAACAAGCTTGAAAATCTGAGTAGGTGGGAACATGTGTCCTCTGCTTCCTTCACAGCTGGTTTACGCAGGAGCTTTAGGCTGAGTCGTAAAGAGAAGGAAAACAATGGCAGTGAGGGCAGGCAGGCAGAGCAGGCAGATGGAGCAGAGTTCCTCACGTATGAAGAAGTCACAAAATATCAGCAGCAGCCTGGTGAACAGCAGAGGCTGGTGGTTTTGATTGGTAAGGTACCCAGTTGGTTCAAAATTTTTCACATTTCTCCCTCTTCCCTTATCCTGCACTTCCAGAGGCTTTCTTAGGATGTTTGGTTTGGGGGTTTTTGTGGTTCTGGTGGGTTTTTTAAAATGTTTTTCTTGTTTTTGTCAGAACTCGCTCTTTTATTTTAAATTACATTAAAAAACAAAAAAAAAGGAAACAAACTAAGCAAGGAATCAAACTCACCAAATCCTTCTACAAATAATGATGCAGGATTATTTCCCATTTTTCTGACTCACTTTCCCTTGCTTTATACTTTACATAGGCTGTCAGAACTATCGATGAAGAGGCAGATGTTAGAATTATCTAACAAGATTTTGCATGCAATTTCATTTCAGCTTATCAGCCTTGTGCTAAGCCTGTTTCTCAGGATGCCCTGAAATTCAAGGGTGTCTCATAGAACTGACTGCTAAGATCACAGATTTCTTGATTTAATGTCTGCCAAGTGACTGTCCAGCAGCTGTTCAAAGAATTAAATTTGTTGCTGATTATCTTCAAAGCAGAATATGGCAGAGCAGGTCATGGGTTCTCTCATGAAGAGGTTTCTTCAAGCACACTCCTGAATCATATTCTTTGTGTGAAACTGATATATTTATTTTCTGCAGTATTTCATTTCACACAGAAACCTATCAGACAGTTTTATTTTATTTTATTAGGTTGTTTGGGGGCCAAGTTAAGTGAGCTCAAGCAAAAAGTTGTGTCAGAGAACCCCCAGGAGTATGGTGTTGCAGTTCCACGTGAGTAAAATTTACTGATTTGTGTTTGGTGGATCTTCATTCCATAAGTGCTGTCTAATGAATGTTGTGCCATCTGCACTAGTGATAATTTGTGCTCTGACTATTGATTATATGCATATTTCTGAAGTACTTCACTCTTTTTTCTCATTATAATATGCTATGTTTGCCCTTAATAGGTGAATAAATCATTATATAACTTGGCACAGCTGCATTTTGAAATTCTGTCAGCTCAGTGGGATTTTTTAATTGTTTTCTTGAGTGGGCAGATTGCATTTTCTCAGTGTCTGTTAAAAGAAAAACTGAATACAGGAACTAAAAATGGAATGTGACTAGCAAAAAGAGTTGGTGTGATAAACTAGTATCTTAAAAGTCAGCCAAAACATTGTGTGTTTAAAAGAGGGTTATTTTTCTTGAGAACAGCATTACAGCTGCAGTTAAAAAAAAAAAAACAGACAGCAATAAATCAAGTCTAAATTTGGGCAAGATTTTAAGTTGTTGATGAGTATATCTAAGCTGTTCAAACAAGCAAATCAGAGCAGAGAAATCAGTGATTCTTGCATGGCTTTGTGGCTAGAGTTATACTGAATTTCTTTAACTGGATTCTTTTCTAAAAAAAAAACAAAAAACAAATTATCAGACACAGACAAAAAAATCAATTCTTATTTTTATTCCCCACCAAGCTACTTTTTGAATCCAAAAAGTTAACATTGAGGGAACTGTTTCTGTTTATATGTTATTTAAGACCTTTAAAAATAACATTTTTCAGGCAGACTTCAGTATGTTAGCAAAAGAACCCAAGTGAGTAATTCCTACTTGAATTTAAACACACACAAAAAAAATAGGAGACATTTATGGTCTGGCACAGATTTGTAGAATGATCATCAGAGCTCCTCCTACAGTAATAACAATTACAAAGAAATTGCACCAAAAGTAAGGGACTCACATGCACACAATACCTTGGGAAACAGCCATCAATATTTTTACTGTAAATCCAAAGGCAGCATAATAGGACTTCATATATTTCCTGGTTTTATTTTTGAGCTTTCAAAGAAAATGAGAATCCACAATTCCAAACAATTAAATTACACTGTTTTCTGTAGGATATACTCTGCTAAGTCTACCAGGTGTAAGAAGGATGCTTCCTAATTTTTTTTGTTAGTTACAGCACTCCTGGGAGCAAACAACTTCATTTTTGGTCATACCATATATGAGATTGAGTTTAAAACAAGATTTTATGGTCTGATTTTTTGTTTTGTTCATTTGAATTTGCCACTGTGTAACTTTCTTGTTTGAAGTTGTGAAAATGTGACTGGAACTGAGTAGAGAAAACGTTTGCAAAGGCTGATACATCTCCCATGTCTTGCTTCCCTTCTCTTCTAGATACAACAAGGTCAAGGAAAAGTCACGAGAGAGAGGGAGTAGAATACAATTTTGTTTCTAAGCAATCATTTGAGACAGATGTACAGCAAAACAAGTGAGTTACTTGTAAAACACTGATATAATTTACTATTTTAAAATATTGCTTGTTCAGTTTTGCATCACATGACTACCAAAATCAGGTGACAAGTTGGACAAGCTGTATTAGAAGGATTCAGCTTTCTAAGTAAAGAGTTCTTTACTGAGTCTGGAGTGTCAGAGCAAACTCAAACATTTAGCTGGAAGCAATTTAGGAATAACATCAGTAGGAAGATCCTGAGTTAGAATTTAAAGATGCATGAGTCTTCTGACTGGTCAGGATTGAATCAAGTGAGATACTTAGTAAACAGATACTTAGTTAGGCATGCTCACTCTCTGTTTAATGTGATGGGTAAAAAGTTTTATTCACAAATCTCCCTGAAAGTGTGTGCTAGAGTGGCCCTGTGCTTACACCTGACATTGTGAGCTCGAGCACCTTTCCTCCAAGTTCAGATCTATAGGCTCTCAAAAGATGGGAGAACTGCAGTCCATTTCCTTGCCACATTTCCTCTGTTTTCTGTGAAAAATATCCATTCTTCTTCCCCTTTTTGTCAGTAGTGCTGATTAACTTTAGTGATTTATGAAGAATTGCTACTAAGCAAGGAAGGAAAGAAAAAGTGGAAAAAATAAAATCTCTCCCCACCTACCCCTGGTTTTCTGACTTTCTCCTCCCTCTTTGACTGCTTTGATTTCAGGAAGCAGCTATGAAATGTTCTAAGTTAAATATTCTTAATATTTTTGGTAGGTGGTATTTAAAAGTGTATTGACTTTTTAGATTTGTGGAACATGGCGAGTACAAAGAAAATTTGTATGGCACAAGTCTGGAGGCAATCCGGTCCGTGATGGCCAAAAAGAAGGTTTGTTTGGTGGATGTGGTACCTGAAGTAAGTTCTGCAGCTTATTTTAAAGAATGCAAAGATGATTTACTGCTGCCTGAGCAGAATGGGACTCTTGGGAATGCAGTGCAGTGGTTACAGTTCCTACATGTCCAGCTGGGACATGCCTTGCAAATGAGACTAGACACTTCAGAGAAATAAACTCTGAAAGATGCACTGTAGTAGGACCCACAGGGGGTAATTTTAGATGGTTGGCTTTAAGGCATTTATAGCATGGGGTGGCAAAAGCTGGTAGGCCAAGAAACACTTCTAGTGTGTTGTAATTAGGAAATAGCTGGCTTCTGATTGTGATGGTGTGAATTATAACATCTGTGTTGCCTCACCCTTCACATGAGACTGAAAATGGAATAAAAGTTTTTAACACACCTCTCGGTTGCCCCATCTGTGGGTCAGACAAGGAGCCTGGAATCCAACACAGCCTGGATGTCTCTAGTAGTCCTCACTGTGGGACTTTTCCCTTGCTGTAGGACTAATGTGCATCCCTGTCCCAGCCTGCTCAGGTCCCAGAGACAATCCTTAGAACAAAGTCGTTGTTTCCTTTCTAGTTCTGATTTTAAAAATGCTGGCCACAGCACATCCACAACCCCCAAGGCTCTCATTTGTAGGATCTCAAAGATACAGGACCCATTTCTGGGTGCAGATACACAACAACAGTAACACCATGAGTAACCCTAGGACAGCAGCAGTGTAAGCAGTGCTCTTACTACCCCCATGCTGTGAGTTAATACTTGAAAGTTTGATCCAGATTTTCTAACTGGGCTAGGAAAAGGCTTGTGGTACTGCCTCAGATGAATTCCAGGTTTAAAATTTGCAGTGTTTGGCTGCTTAGGCAAAGCAAAGCATTACTTGCCCATGAAGTCAGGGTGTTTTATACTTTGCTCAGTATTTTTTGCCATGTCCTTGGAATCACAGTGCTCTTCAGGCCATGCTTCATGCACTCTTATGTGCTAGCCAGGAAATTCAGTGTGCTAGCCAGGACACTGGCACAAGCCTTTGTTTGAAGAGCAAGATTGCTGTGGTCAGATGTGTAGGAGACAGGACTTCACACCAGTGTGTCAGCCTGTGCCAGTGAAACCACTGAAACCACTCTGAGTCTATCATGGACATGTAGCACAAAGAAGTCTGATAACAAAACATCATCTATTCACAGGCAGTAAAGCACCTGAGGACTCCTGAGTTTAAGCCTTATGTTATCTTTGTGAAGCCTCTCATTTCAGAAAAGAAAAAACATGCCTTAAAATCTCACATGTCAGAAGAAATCTCATCCCCCCTTGTAAGTATTCCAACTTCTAATCTCTTCTTTTCAGACATGAAAGAAGTATTTGGGCTAGCACTTCTGTTACATGAAAGAGCTCCTCTTCCATAACAAGAGTTAAAGTGGGGCACTAAGTAGGTCCTGTAGCCTTTCAGATGGAACTTCAGAATGGAATTTGATTCTTTATCTACTCAGGTTTTAAAGTAACATGAAGCCAAGTGCCAGTCTTCCATATGGATCTGGGTTCATCAAGGCTGCAGCAGGGGAAGCTGCTGCTGAACTCAGACAAACCAACAATCATTTTACATTTGTGATGAGCAGCCCATCAAAAGGTGATGGTAGCCAGCTCTTTGTTATAGCCCCAAAGTGACACCCACACAGCCAGTGTCCTGTGGTGTACTCACAAAACACAGGATGTGGATGTCAAACTTAGATCAGCTGCAGCTTGGTGATGTGTGACCCTGAACAGAGTGCATAATGTCATTATTCTGGGTAACCTGAATTAAATTTATATGTTACAGAACTTAGTTCATTTTGTAAGTTTTTGTGTAAGCCCTCAAAAATACTGAACTTGGGACTGTGTATGAGCATTTCTTTTCCGTTTTTGAGGAGTGTAGTTCCCTTATCTTGGGTTAGGCAGCAACTATAACTACATAAAATGAAATATCACCATTTTCTGTCACTCCTGTCACATATTTCCCTCCTTCCCTGAGGCCCTTGCATTTTTTGGAACAGCTGCCTGTGGCATTCTGCTCCTTGATCTCAGTTTTAATATCTTCAGTACCTTTTCCTAATGTTAGCAGCTTTTGTTACATGTTCTCAGAGTAATGACTCATTGTGCTAATATACTTTAAAATGCTAGTAACCAGAAAGACATGCTGTAAACTTCACACCAACATCTTGTGTTGATCAGCAGGATGAAGAACAGCAGGAAATTATTAATTCAGCAGCATTCATTGAAGAGCAGTATGGCCATTTAATTGACACTGTACTGGTGAAAGAAGATCTCCAGAGTGCATGTAATGAGCTGAAAACTGTGTTAGATAAACTAAACAAGGAATCATTTTGGGTGCCAGTCAGCTGGGTTAGGTCATAGCTTGTCATGTTAAAGAGAAAGACTGTATAAAAATGTTTTGTAAATACATGAATTAGAAAAGGCAAGTACATTGAATTTGCTTCAAAACTGCTGGCCTTACTTAGAAGGCAATAAATAAAAACTGTATGAGGAAACACTAGAGTCACAAGCTGATACTGCCTTTCTGAGTCAAAATTTTGAATAGCAGCTGTCATTTAGAAGTTGATACTCAGACCAAATAAGCCAGTCCAGTCTTTTACTGATCTTTAGACTGGAAATTGTGCATTATGTTACACTGGTGTTTCACAAAGGGTCCCACACTTCCAAAGCATTTTGTGCTGAGACACTGACAAGATGGAAGCTTTGTCCATTGGCCAAAGCCACAATTTTGTGGCTAGATTTAAAACCTCTGAATAAAGTACCCTTGGGAAAAAGCTCCTTCAAGCTGGATGGGAAGTGTTCTTTGGAGAGAGGTTACACCCTGCCAGTTACTCAGA
This sequence comes from Chloebia gouldiae, assembly GCA_003676055.1. Lineage (NCBI taxonomy): Eukaryota > Metazoa > Chordata > Aves > Passeriformes > Passeridae > Chloebia > Chloebia gouldiae. The sequence goes on along the minus strand of QUSF01000166.1, from coordinate 211,648 downwards.
AGTCCAACTGGCCAGCAAAACATGCTTCCCTTCACACAGAAGCATTCATTGCAAATCCTTTAGTTAGGCACTAAAAACGAGGCCAGCTGCAGAAGGGTTTTTTATGTCCATCACATTTCCCAGTACTCCAGGTTGTCTTGCACAGGTCACAGGTGTAGTCTGCTCAGCCACAGCTTATGCCCACTTTCCCAGTCACAAATGCTGAACACCCTGGGAGTGTGCCTGTATGAGTGGCCAGCTCATAGAACATAGATTTTTATAGTGTACATGAAAACAACTGCATATGGTTCTAAAACAGGACAGTTAAGAAGCTTTGTTCCTGCAAAACATCTTTGATTGTGCTGCCTGGTGGGACAGCCTTGACACCAATGGAACAGCTCCAAAAAGGGCACTGAAAGGAGGAGCTACAGGTCAAAATCATCATCCTTCCAGCATTTATGCACTAAAAGGAGGAGCTACAGGTCAAAATCATCATCCTTCCAGCATTTATGCACTAAAAGGAGGAGCTAGAGGTCAAAATCATCATCCTTCCAGCATTTATGACTACTTCTGTTCCAAATCTAGTAAAGGTTTCCAAAGCATCTAATTGGCCTGAAGAAGAAAACTGGCAGAGGACCTTGTATATATTTGAGGAGACTTGAATATCCAGTATTTTTGAGTGGGTCTTAGGAAGATGCAGAGATGATTCTGTAGCTGTGCTTTATACTTGGGGGATTGAAGGGGAGAGCATTGTACAGGTGCATGTTAGCTGCAACCAGTTCCTGTTTTCACTTGCCTGCTGAGGTCTAATATTTCCTGTGTATTGTGCCCTTTAAACAAGACCTTTTGGTGTACCAGTCTTGTTCCTTATATCTTAACAGATGATGTTATTCTTGTTCCATGACATTCAGCAGAACTAAAAGTTGCATATTAAAAGCACATTTCTTACATACCAGTGTCACTGAATCTACATTATGTCAAGCCCAAAAAGTTGTGTAGAAGAATCACCCCCATCCATCCTCTCCAAATGGCAGCTTTCATGTATGGTCCTGCCCATGTGCAGTGAGGTTCTGTTCCCACTGCTACAAAAATAAGAACTTTTCCCAGGCAGGTCCCTGCACTTGTCAGCCTGATGGCCTCAAAAAATGCTGAGGACTCCTCCACGTGCAGTGGGCTGTCAGCCCTGCAACCATGTGCCAGCACAGCCACCAAAAAGGATTTGGCTTCTTAGAGAAGCAGTTCATGACAGATGTAGCTTGATCCTATGAAAAACTGAGGGAAATATTTTAAAAACTATTTCAGTAATAGCATTTCAAACGAACTCATTTTATGAAAATAATAAATGGCCAGATTGTAACCTGAAATACAGACCTAGGAGATAAAACAGATTTTTATAGTCTGCAAGACATAAACATATTTAGAAGATTCAGATTTAAGTTAAAAAGCTAAGGGTCAGAATTTATTTAAAGCAAGGTTGCTATTATAACATCTTAAAATATTTTGAATGATTAGCAGTAAATAAAGCTGTGTTTTATGATCTAACATAGTCTAATAGTAGAAACATGCATTAACAGAAGCAAGGCACAAGTTAATACAAGATACACCTGAAATTTTCAGTTACTTTAATGTAAGCTAGCAAAATACAATATTGCCATTAAAAGTGTAAAAGATAAAAAGGTGACTTCATAGTGGGATGGGTGACACACTCACCCTAGTGCAAAGTCTCCCATAGGCAGCAATTTTCTGAAATTGAGTTTTACCAATTTCTGATACAATTTTTATAAATTCTGATAAAACTTACAATTTTATCTGTGGTTACTGGAAGAGGACAAGGGTTTGCAGAGAACCTCAGTGACTGCAAAACCACAGCCTTGGTGTGAGACAGCCCAAAATGATGAGTGCATCTCACCCCTGACACTCAGTGCAAAGAGAACAGCACAGGGTCACCTTCAGTGTCCTGCACTTTTCCTGACAAGAGTTAAAATACACATCCTCTTCATCACAGCCCTAAAATTGACCAGTAACTCAGCTTACTGGCTGGGGATATGCAGCAATTTTGACTTTTTAAAACCATCCAAAATCAGGAAACTGTCCCCTGATCAAACTCCTGCTGAGTAACTACATGAAGGTAATGTGGGTGCCTAAAAGCCTCCCATGCCATCCCAGGGGAGAGAAGCTTCTCAATAATATTCCAGAATTGAATACTACCTTATTTATGCTGAGGCAGGAATTCCAGCAAAAGGCCATGTTGAATGTCATATACTCTAAGCAGCACTATGATTTAAAGTGAAAAATCAGAGCTAGCAAAAAAAAAAAAAAAACCTGCAGACAGCAGTTGTGCAAAAGAGAAGGAGAAACTGTATTTTGTTAATGAATAAAAATGTATTTTGCTAATGAGTTTGTGTTTTGGATCTGCACAACTGATGGCACATCAAACATGGCACAGATTTTGGTGCTTGGAATCCCATCCCCACCTTTTTTTTTTTTTTCCCCCAAGTCCCCTCCAGTCAGGCAGAACAGCCACCTGTACATTTAAGTCAGTGCACAGTAGGCACCACAAAACCCTTTGTGCTGCTGTGCTGATGATTCCATGAGCTGGACTCCCTTCTTTGCTGTGCCCTTATCCCAAAGATCTGGAGTCTGCAGGATCTTTATGACCAGTTCCTCAAAGGCATGTTGCACTCCATCCTGTGTCTTGGCACTGGTCTCTGAAGGAAAGGGGGGGAAAAATATTTTATCTTATTTGCAGGGAGTATATTCCACTTAGGAAAAAATTATCTTGGGACCAGAGAGAAGATGGGTTTTAATGAGTGAACCTCCTCTCCATTCTCTCTTAAAGGTACACTTAAATTGAATAGGATAAACAGAAATACATCTCAGTCTGAAGTATCACATTTTTCCACCAAAAAGAAATCCACAGTTCCCTATTTTCTCCATAATGGAGAAAAAGAAATTGTTCTCAGGTTGTGACAGCAAATCTAGAAGATAATTATTCCATAATAAAGCTGAGAAACAAAGACTACAGAGGGAATTGCATGTTGTCCCCTCTGTGTTTCAATTTCTCCTAGAAATCTTTCCAAGAAGCTTTTTCTTTAGAAACTCAGTTTGTTCCCCATCTTTATATCTTGCCATTGTACATTTTATTGTTGCTGTAAGAATATTGTCTTTTATGTAGCTGCAACAGAAACTTGGACATGAAAGATCAGCCACAGTCCTTGCAGACATCAGTAAGGAGGAAAATTTCAGTTTTCTGGGCTCTGAATTAAAAAATCCTGCTAGTTTCAAGAGAATATAAAATTCATGCCTGTACAGTATATGCAGTAAATCTGTTTCAGAGAAAAGTGCTTCTGGTTGCAGTCAACGCAGAAGCTGAAACCTCCATCCCTGCAATGAATTACAGCAAAAGGAATTAATCAGGTATTTAAAAAAAAAAGTAACAACCCATCAACCTGAAATACAATTGTACATTCGTGCTTGGCAATACCAAAATAAACACTGGAATGTGGAGGTTTTGGTCCCAGAGGTGCATACCTATAAAAAGCAGTGAGTGTTTCCTAGCAAGCTGGAGCCCTTCTTTTCTCTCTACTTCACGGTCAGGCTGCAGAGACAAATGAAAAACAGGACTGAAATAAGCTACACTTGCCTCTTTAAAAAAGTACCCAGAATAGCACCACTGAAATGACAACAAAACCTCAAAAATGAAGGTTTGTTGAAAGGAAAAGATATCTGTGATATGTATTAATCAACTGGATCTTCCCACTCTATAGCTCACTGCCAGGCTGGCTGTTAGGGGGTCAAACTGAACAGCAGCAACATCAAACCACAGAATCCCCAAATCTCCTGAGCTGGAAGGGACCCACCAGCATCACCCAAGTCCAACACAGCCCCAGAACCACACCATGTGCCAAACCAGCAGGAAATGAATGTGTTGCTGTGCTCTGAATCAAGCAGAAGCAGAAAGGCCCAGCAGTCAAGTCCAAAAGGCCCATCAAGGGTTCTGAAACTGGGCACACTGGGAGGGGCAGAGGAGAACCCAGCTCAGCAGAGCCACACTCAAATTCCCTCATTGCAAGGCAAGAGCAGAGCACCTGACTGTGCAACAGGCATGTAAATGTGTCAGAACAGCCCAGAAACAAACAGCAAGCAGTGCACCTCCCAGCCACCCACAGCTGGGCTCCCCTTCCCCACCTCCTGTCCCACAGGGGCTGGGCAGAAAGCAGCAGCTGTGCTGCAGGTAAGCAGTGTTAGGCAGCAGGTTTTGGGCAGGCCCTTGCACCATCCTAATGGAATATCATCAATTGCATCTCTCCAGGAAAGCTCCCATTAAATCTTTAACAGTATCTGCTTCTAAAATGTTTGAAGTGGAGCCTTCCCAACTGAGTAGCAGAGTGAATTACCTCACTACTACTCAACTGAGTAGCAGAGTGAATTACCTCCTGACACAACAGCTGTGTTACAGCACTCACCTCAGATTTACACACTGATGAACAAATAATCCAGGGAAGAATGGAAAAGGATGCATTCCCAAACTGACCTTATCAGTTTTATTGCCAACCAACATCTTCACAGTGCTGCTGGAGGAGGTGTGCATTTCCAGCTCATTCAGCCATCCTCCTACTCCTGTGAAAGTGTCTTTTCTTGTGACATCATACACTGAGAACAGAGGAAAAGGAGCTTAACAGCTGCAGAGTCTTGGACAATGTTTCTTTCCTTCGTTGTAACAGAACTTGGTCCATCCACACTTCCTAACTAGTGCCTGGAAAAAACAAAAGGTACCACGGAACTACAGAAAGGGACATCAACCACACACTCCTCCCAGAGCTGGAACACGCTGGCTGTACTCACCCAAAGTCACTTCAGGATTACAGAACACAAGAACCTCTGCAAGGGAAATTCAGATTTACCAACAGAAATATTCTGCCTGTTGGTAGTGCTGAATTGGGCCACACAGAATATTTTAAAATAGGTATTTTGTCATCTAATTTAATGTATAAGTACATGCACACACTGCTGCTAAAAGCATGGACTGAGTTTTAGACACTGGTAACAATAACTGCATTTACATTAATCACTAAGGTTTAAAAATAATAGAGTATTTTGTACAGCAAAGTTAAGGTTAGCCTTCACAAATCCTGAAAGGAAGAACCCTTTTATTTTCTAATTGCTGGCTTTGTCTGTGTACAAACCTCAAGTCTTACCATAATCACAACAATCACATCAGTATTTTCTGGGAAAAAAAAAAAAACATCTTGGGGAAAAGAACACAACACAACCCCTGATTAGCCTTATTACCAGAAAAGCACCCATGTAATAACTACAAAGCTAATAATTCATCCACTCAAGAGCTTGCAGCATGACACCTCTGTCTTTTTAATTTAAAGTACTTTGAAGCAGCAGTATTTCCTGCCTGTGGTTTTGCATACTCAGTGTTTGAGCTAATGAGCAGTAATGTTGTAAAAACCATAATTATCCCTCTGATTATCTTAGATAACCTCATTTTGCAAGGAAATGTACCTTTAGGAGAAATAAAGACCAGAATTTCTGTAATCATGCTTTTCTTCCATTTATTTCATACCTAAAACAATCCCTTGAGCTCCTCGGTAGTAACTGGGAGTCACTGCTCTGAAACGCTCCTGTCCTGCTGTATCCTACAGAGGGAGGGGGAAAAACCCCAAACACACAATATCAAATACATTTAGAATTTAATAAAAAAGGTATTTTAAATGAAACAAGATAAGCAAATCTTAAAATTTTAAATTTTTAATCCTGAGCAGTAAGGATACATGAAATCTTAAGAGTGAGAATGAGAAAAGCAGTCAGGAAACAGCAGCAGAAAATGGTTAAGGAGTGGGAGAAAAGCATGGAGAGGACGTGACTGGAAGTAAAAAGGACAAAAAGACACCTGTAACATGAGTGAGACAGGAAAGTAAAAGGGACTCCAGAGAAATACCTGAAAGGCAAGCAGCCACAGAGATGAGTGTAAAAGCAGCTGAACTGAATAAGGTGAGGAATAACTGATTTTCCAGTAAGAGACTCTGCAGGAATGGAGACTGAGAGGTTCTAAAGATCTCCCTCTGCTCCTTTGTCACAAGACAAATCTAGTTAGAGAGAACTACTTCAAGAACCTAAGTAGGCAAGAAATTTAAAAGCAGTAGTTTTATTCAGATATTACTGCAATATGTCTCCCTTAAGCTCATGAATAATAAGGATAAGTGAGGTACTAAGTACAATATGAAATTCAAAACAAACAATAAGGAGGCAACAAGTCACACAATTTTTTTTTAAAGAATTTATTTCCTTTTATGTACAGCTTACAATTGACAGACTAACAGCTATATTGTAATCTATTTATTCTTTGTTTTAAAAAAAAAGGAAACTAAAATTGGGACTGTACGAGGGAGTACATTCCCACTGTTACTAGGGAGATTGTATTTTAGTCCCAATTACTTAATTAGAAATGGCATTTTCTTCCTCAAATACCTATGACCATACACATAAAATCTCTCCTTCCTAAGGCTCTTTCATTCCACTTAGAAGAATTTAATGTTTGCTTTATATTATAAATAATCCTGATCACACAGCTGCAATCTGATTTGTCTGCAGATGCTGAAAATTCAGCATCAGGAAGTTCAGGACAAATGCTCGAGGTTTCCTAGTTAATCTGAATCAACCTTTAAATAGTTCAAGAACAAGTCTGTGGGTTTTTTTGGTGTGATTTTAATCAAAATAAAGCATCACATAGAGTTGCTACACAGCCCCTACAGGCAATCACCCAGCTCCTTACTCAGAGCATCACCTTTCTCTGCTTGAATCCATTTCTGGCTCATGCAGGCACCTCTCTGCCAGGGCTGGGTTTGTCTTTGCCTGAGGTGGGATTAACCCAAACAACCTTTCCTAAAATCCCTTTCATGTGTAGCACAGGGACTTCATCTCATCCACTGCCTGCAGGGGGTCAGACTGGGCAGGCCCAGCTCGGTTGCTGAACCGTGCAGGTGGCCGCGCCTCTCACACGCTACAGCTTCGGGAGCTTTACACTGCCCAGAGCCTTCCAGAAACTGCAGCAAAGAGCACTCACAGCCTGCACTGGAACGGAAGGAAGTCCCAAACCTTGACTAAGGAAGCCTTTAGAAGTGTTTTTGTTTGTCTGCAGCTACTGCTGTACGATTACGACACTCATTCTGCACTCATTGTGGCCTAAGTATAAAATCTCAATGCGCAGAAGACTTCAGCAAAGACAGAGGAGGAGCAGGAAGAAAGCGAAGGTGAAGAAACCACAAAAAGGAGATCCTGACGCCTGTACATCGCTCAAAACCCAACATAGCCCATCTGTCTGGAACAAGACCTACCCATATGGCCAGCTGTACTGCACGGCCCTCCACCACCATCTTCTTCGTTTTAAAATCAACACCTAAGAGTTAGAAGGGGAGGCTCGTCAGAAGGAAGCGCCGAATGCCCGCCCTGGCATCCCCGCACCCAAAAACAAGCGCAGAAAGAAGGAGCCCAGCGGAAAGGCGCCCGGCGGGAAGGAGCCCGGCGGGAAGGAGCCCAGCAGGAAGGAGCCCGGCGGGAAGGAGCCCGGCGGGAAGGAGCCCGGCGGGAAGGAGCCCAGCAGGAAGGAGCTCCGGGCTCACCGACGGTGGGCGTCAGGCGCGGATCGAAGGCGCCGTCCGTGAACCTGCGCAGGAGGCTGCGGGGAGAGAAAGGGCGGCCTCAGCCCGGGGCTGCGCTCGGGGCCCCGCGCGGGCCGCGGCAGCACCTGGACTTGCCCACGCCGCTGTCCCCGAGCAGCAGCAGCTTCAGGGCGAGCCCCGCGGGCTCCATCCGCCCGCTCCGCGCGGCTCCGCGGCTCCGCCTCCGAGGCGGCGGCCGGGCCCGGGCGGGGCGGGAGCGGCCAAGGGCGCCTGGCGGGCGGAGGCTCGGCCATGGGCGACTACGAGATCTCGGTGGAGGAGCTGAACGAGCTGCTGTCTAACGAGAGCGGCTGCTACAGCCTGCCCAGCGCGCACAGCAACGAGGTGGTGCCGCGCATCCACGTGGGGAACGCGTGAGTGCGCCGGAGCGGGGCCGGGCCGGGTGCGGTACCGGGGCCGGGCCGGGTGCGGTACCGGGGCCGGGTGCGGTACCAGAGGGGCCGGGCCGGGTGCGGTACCGGCGGTCGGAGGGGCCGGGCCGGGTGCGGTGCCGGTACCGGGGCCGGGCCGGGTGCG
>QUSF01000166.1:174540-203452 GCA_003676055.1 Chloebia gouldiae | reverse complement strand
GGGGCCGGGCCGGGTGCGGTGCCGGTACCGGGGCCGGGCCGGGTGCGGTACCGGGGCCGGGCCGGGTGCGGTGCCGGTACCGGGGCCGGGCCGGGTGCGGTGCCGGTACCGGGGCCGGGTGCGGTACCGGGGCCGGGCCGGGTGCGGTGCCGGTACCGGGGCCGGGCCGGGTGCGGTACCGGCGGTCGGAGGGGCCGGGCCGGGTGCGGTGCCGGTACCGGGGCCGGGCCCGCCCCGAGGCGCAGGGCGGTCCCCGAGCAGCTCCCGGTGCCTCCCGCCGGGGCCGTCCGGCTGCAGGACGGGATCGGCCGGATCTCTGCGGGCCCCGCGGGGTTTATTTTTTACACCACATCATGGTTTCAGTTATCTGTTCCAGTCCTGTCCTAGCCTGCTGATTCTCCTTCCCCTCTTTGGTTCATCTCCCTGTGAAATCCGCGATATTTTTTTTTATACATGTATAGTATACCGGGTCCCTGTTCTTACTTTAGGTTTGTACCTCCTACAGGTCAAGATCGTGGGTTGTCACTAAGGCACACCAAATTATATTTGTTACTGCAGGTGCAGGACATGCACGTGTAGAAATGGGACTGAAACACTCATAGCCAGTCTGGTGTCTGACAGCCACCCTCTCCTTCATACTTGTAGCACTTTCCTGGAGAAAAGGAAGTCATAACTTGCAAGCTGATTTGTGTGTTAAATAATTTAAAAATAACTTCAAAAATAGTTAGCTACTACAGAATCATTTTTGCATTGTTCAGTAATTTATTTTATTTCTAGAGTATGGATTTTAATATGTTCACCTGCAAGCATGTCTCAAAACAGATAATGCATGTATAAGTTGCACAGTGAGAAATCTCTGTCTAGTGGAGATCTTGACCGTTGAGAAAGACTTTTTATGTAATAAGTGACAAACAGAAATATCTGAAGCACCAGTCAGTTTGTAGCACAGGAAGAGCTCAGCTGGTAGTTGGATAAATAGAAAACATGCAGTTGTATTGTCAGTGTTTCTAAAAGAATGCTGAAAAATTGTAGAAAGCAGCTAAAACTAAGAAGTAACTTTGTGGCTGAAAAAAGTATTTCACAACTGGAGCAGATAATCTACTTAATTTGTCAAGACTTAAGAGGCAATAATATCTTTGAAGCATCCACAGAAAATTAAGGTAATGCTGAGGTCTAGTCGAATAGGTGGATTTCCATTAAGATTTGGTCACTGCATGGTGAACTTTGATATTCTCTAACTGGAAATAATATTATTCTTAAGGGGATGTTTTGTATCAAGTGGAGCTGAGATATATTCTGCATTGAAGCAGCATTTGCTATATTAGTCATTCTGAATGAATATCAATTTCCAGCATAATTTTGAGCTTAATGTCCAATTTTTTTTACTCTTGCTATGTGTAATATAGGGTCACATTTTAGATAACAAGCAACAGAGATTTTATAACAATAAAACTTCACAAACCAGCCAGAGTAGGGGATTGGAATGCCAACATGTGTTATGAAAGCAACAGAATTTGAACAGGAGCTCACAGGAAAAAATTCAAACCTCTGAGTGAGATTCAGAAACTTCTGTTGGTTACATTTTAGAAGATTTTGTACAGTAGTGCTGCTGTCTCTCCTTTAGAGTAACTCATCTTTAAATAAAAATGGCAACAAAGAGACATTGAGGCTGATGAGGTTAAATTGGGTCACAGTGTAGAATAACAGTTTATCTGTCAAGTGAATTCAAGTTGCAGACAGAGCCAAAGTAATGGATCTGCACAAAAGTCAAAATCAATGAAAATACAGAGATAAAATGATAAAATATTTTTTAAATTATGGGTTTCCATATTACCATAAGCAATTCTGACCTCTCAAGAAGATTAGACAAAATTTGTGAAGATAAGAGTAAAAATGTTATACCCCTAAAACAAGAATTGTATAGGTAATAGAATAGCACAATTATATCTTTTTTCAAACAGTAACAAAATAACAATTTGGGATGCACTGCAAGTGCACATCATTTTGTGTTTCTGTGTAACTGGAGATGTGTTTCAGTGTAACATCTTAATCTGACCAGAAGGGTTGGACAGAATTCATTTTTATCAGGGCTGCAGGTGACACAAAAATGGGGACAAGAGGGAGCACTCAGCACACTGGAGGGTGAGAGGTTTTTATCCAGAGCACCCACTCTTGTGAAAAGCAGTGTTTTACCTGAAAATGAACAGGCTTGGATTTCTGAACTGCTGATTAAGGGAATTTCTTTGTGGGGTTTTTCCCAGATGACTGGAAACCTGTAATGATTCTGGCCTTGTCTCCAGAACTGTATTTGGTAAAAATGTTCTGGTTTTGAATGCCCAAGCTTACTTTTTCTGTCTGCTTTGATTTATGGGGATAACACGTGAAGCAGTTCTTTGTTCTTAATGTGCTAGAAGTGCAGTCTGGAGGGCATTCTCCCAAAATTAATATTATATTCAGTGACTCTAAGGGAAGTGTTGGTAAGGAAACAATTTTGCATGGACAGGACAGTGCCAATTAAAATATATTAATAGGCTGGCAATTTTTGCCATTAAAAACTTCATTTATTTGTTTATAATTCTATATGCCAATAGCTCATAGCCTCGTGTAGCCTAAATTGCTGATGAATGGTTCTCCAAAAGCTATGCTTTGTTTGTGGCTGGTAAAATAATTCATCTCTGTTCAAAAGAAACACTTGTTACTGGTGTTACTCACAGGATGAGGAACTCTAAACCTCCCAGATTGAGAATGGATGAGATTCTGTGGTTTTTTTTCAGGAACCAGATGAAGCTGATGTTAGCATCTCTCTGCTATTTGAAGGAGATAGCATTTCAACATCCAACATGATGCAGCTGGAATGAAATGTTAAGGATGAGAGAGATCCAAGGACTGTTTGGAAAGGGAGAAACAAATGGCATACAAATTCTTTTTCACCTCTAGCTGTGTAAGAAAATTGTCTGTAAAATCTGCAGAAGTCATTCACTGGGAATGGGTTTGCCTCCAGGGAAGCCAGTCTGTTGCCACATTCACCCATGATTTCAGGATGGGAGTCCTGTTGATGCTGAACAGTCACATACATGCTGATCTGTATAATGTTAATTAAACCATATTCTCACCCTACTAAGCATAGGAACTCACTGCTGAATTAACACTTTTTGGTTTGGCCTTGCTCTGTAGGATTTTTGTGTTGAAAGCAGAATTCTCCAGACACTGAAACTTCTCCCCTGGCACAGATGATGTCCTGCCAGATGGAAAATCTGTCAGCATTTGTTTGGGTAATGAAGTCTTACAAATATTTGGTTCATTGCCATAGTTGCTTGGCACAGACAGCAGAAAATGTAGAAGCTTCAGTCATGCATAAATCTTCATCTGCTTTCACTAGAACTTAAGGGGTGTGCAGTCATCAGGAAGAAAGGAATGCTCAAGATGTTCATGGCCTTGAATTACATCAAAATTGTGAGTGAATGGATTCAGAGATTCATATAGATGTAAACTGACTAATTTGGGTGTTTAAGTTTTTAGATTACCTGTGTCCAGCCATAAGCCCTGGATGTATTGTCATCTTACAGAAACTTGTCCAAAATGATACTGCACAAATGCTTATCTGGAATTCAGTTTAATATTAAGACCTCTTCTATTTGCAATTTATGAGTTGAGCTGTAGGGAGTTTTTAAAAAATATTTCTGTTTCCATATCCAGTTAAACACATACTGAAAGCTGGTTTTAAAAACAATCTGTCTTTTCACACAGTGTGCAGGAACTGAGTTATCCTTCAGCTCAAGCTTTCTGTCACATCCTGCTTAGATTTTACTGGGAGACCAGTGGTGTGATAAAACGTGGGGTTTTTTTGATTCCCAGGCAAGTGAGGCAAATATTGCAACTGACATATGGAAATAATAAGAGTCAGAATGAAAAGTAGTGGGATTATGGCAAAAAGGAGTTAAAGCTCTCCTGATATCACTTAATGGTTGGCTCCTCTTACTGTAAATTGCATGCCAGGACACAAGCAGAGACTGGTGCATGGTCAGCTGTGTTACTGAGCAGATGGGTTCTTTGCCTTTGTGCATCCTGGAGCTTTTATCAAAGCTTATGGCATTATTACTGGATCTAATTAATTGTCATTATCAAGCCTGAAAGGCATGATTATTATCATCCAGCTCAATTATTCACTAATAGGGTAGGTGACTTTTAGCCACCTAAAGGTGGAAGCTGGTGGTTTTGCTACAATTGGGAAAACTGAGGAGTTGGAAAGGACTTAGCTGACCTAAAAGTTCTGAATGCTTTGTTAAGTACTTCAGCATCTTAAATATCACTCATCTGGAGTCTTTCACATTCAGATACTGATTTCAGCTGAAAATTGTAACACTTGTGATGGGAACACTGAGTCTCAAAGACTGAATGATATCTCTGTGTTGCTGGCCTCTGCATAGCCTTGACAGATCTTTCCATGACATCAGAGGTGTTGAATAGCACAGGGCATAGGACTACACCTCTTAGTAGCCCTTAGATGAGTCTTTTGAAGATTTAAGTAACATTTACTCAGTTACTTCCTTCCTGTGGCCTGATAAGAAGTCAGTGTTGTTTCACAGCGCTTGAAATTGCCCCCTAAAATGTCAGTTTGGGCTGCCTGCTAAAGTAGCAAGTACTGCTTACCAAGTTCTGCAACATTGATACCTGACAGTGGAGGCTTTTTATAACTGGTTTTTAAATTATTTTATGTGGGTAATTATTCATCTTAGAAGTTCATGTGTTATCATCTCCAGTATTTTCCTACTTTGGTCAGAATTTTATGTTCAGAAAGTTAGAATTTTATGCCATGGTAGGATCTAACAGATGCAGATTCACCTTCATGTGTGCATTCCTCAGTTGTCAGCCAAGGAAGCAGCATTTTCTCATGCACAAGTAGTGACCATGGCTCTGAATATTTTTGTGAATTTATAACCTGTAGCAAATTCACTTTTGGGCACAGCATATTGGCATCTATTAACAGAAAAATCAAAGGGTTTGGTTATCAATACCTAAATCCTGAGAAGATTCACCAAATTCTAATCATTTTCTTGCCACTTTTTGTCGTGCAGGTTCATAGCCAAGAACATTGCGAGGCTGCAGCGCCTGGGGATAACCCATGTTCTGAATGCAGCAGAGGGGAAATCATTCATGCATGTGAACACCAATGCAGAGTTCTATGAAGGCACAGGCATCAGATACCATGGCATCAAAGCTAATGATACACAGGAGTTCAACCTCAGCCGCTATTTTGAGGAGGCAGCTGATTTTATTGACAAAGCCCTTTCCCAGAAGGATGGTAAGGCAAACTGAAATACTTTCCTACCATGTTTTCTGTGCACTGCATATGTTTCTTAGAGATTTGCTGTTTAAAATGCCTCTTTGCCCTTATTATCCACAGAACAACCAAATGAAAAATTCAGATAAAGGCCATGAATCAAAGGCACAAGAATGCACAATAAGATAGTTTAGTTTTGTGTTTATACATGTAGGTCTCCTGTACATGGCAAGGGGAAGTCTGTCACTGTAGGGGTGACTTTGAAATGGAAAAGAGCTGCTGCATCTTATTATAGTTTATTTCTGGGAAGAGATGTTTTTACTTTTCCTTCAGAAATGTTAAATCACATTAAAAATATTCTTCAAAAAATAAGGTAAGGGCCTAAAAGTTGTTTAAGCACATTAGAAATTACAATTTAAAGGCAGAAGTGATATAAGTTACAGAAGTACTAAATAGTAGTCACATAACCTGTTACTTGGGTTTTTTTTCCAAATGTACAGTAAGAATACAGACTGCCACCTTACAGTTTTTAGTACATGAAGTCATTACATTATTTTATGTGTTGATTGCCTCTATTTCCTAGGATTGCAGGAAAGCTGAAGGTTATATTTGCAATGTTGTTTATTGCCACATTTCTCTGTAGTGTGTTTCCTCAGAGAAGAAATCCTAGGACACAGTGCAGTTGGAGAGATGGTGTTTGTGTTGTCTAACTATTTCAACATTCCAGTTATTTCTACACATGCTTAATTTCCTTCTTGCTTCGTGACTGAGCATTGAATTGGAGCAATGAGAACTCCCACAATTCTAGAAGCTTTCTCTGAAATGGGCAGAGGGGTTCTGGAGCTGTGACATGGGTTTTAACTGATGGAAATAAATTCTACATCCACTTTGGTGGAGTATGAAAAATTCCAAAAAATTAAATGCAACTCTTGCAGTTAGCATTGTGACTCTCTGGAACAGGCTGCAAGAGGAGAGGAGGGTTTGCTGTGCCATGACTGTGCCTGCTCAGTTTAATCTCAGTAGTTTCAGGGTCAGTAAATTCAGAGTCAGTCTGGATTTGCAGCAGTTCATTTGCTGATTCTTTCAGTCATAGCAGTTGTTTACCACACCCACCACTGTTTTTTTAACGTGGTAAACAAAGAGGAACCTTGTAGCTGGGCGATGTTGGAGTCAGTTTTAAGATTACCTGGCTACTGCAAATTGTTAGTTTTGTTTGACATTGAAGTGTAGAGTAAGGACAGTGAAGAGGAGAGGAATATAATAGTGTTCTCCTTCAATTTTATTCTAGTGTGCAGTGCCTGAAGGTCTGGAAGGCAGGTCTGGTGTCCTGCAGGTCTGGGAGGCAGCCCTTCAGCCACTGCCTTTCACAGAGAAAGGCTAGAAACCTTTTTGCTGCTGACTCTTGCTGAAAAGCCAATTCTCTTCCATGTATATAATCAAGAATCTCTATATTTTGCTAATTTATGACTACAGCTCTCAAGAAATGTTGAGAATTAATTATTTTAGCTCTTTTACTATGATTTGCCTTGAGCTGAGAAGCTTTTGCTGTTTAAGGCAAATGTGGTAACAGGATTTCTGTTGCTGTGATTCAAAGCAAGTTGTAATTAGGAGTGTGTGTGTATGGTTCAGCTCTTTTCTTGTCTCAAAAACCAATTTACTCTGGAGAGTAGATTGGGACCACATGTCCCACTGCATTTGGGAAGGAGAAAATTTCTGGAAAAGCAGGTTAAAGAGGAAGAAGCTGATAAACAATAAAATCAGGTTAGATCTCTCAAAGGGAGCAGTGGCCTGCTTTTTTTATTTTTGGATACCTCACTGTAGGATTTCCCCGTGTGGTGGGTTAACCTTGGCTGGACACCAAGTGCCCACCAAGTCATGCCAGCACATCCCTGCCTCAGCTGGACAGGGGAGAAATATAAAACAAAAGTCTCATGGCTCAAGATAAGGGCAGGGAGATCACCCAGCAATTACCATCACAGGCAAAAGAGACTCCACTTCAGGAAGTTAATTTTACCTAATGCCAATCAAATCAGAGTAGGGGAATGAGTAACAAAACCAAACCTTAAAAGACCTTCTCTCTACCCCTCCTTTCTTTCCACGTTCAGTTTCATTCCCTATTTCTGTCTCCTCATTCCAAGCAGCACAAGGGGACAAGGGAGTGGGGATTACAGTCAGTTCATCACATGTTTTTGATGAACACACACCTTCCTCTTCATCCTCTTCCCCTGCTCCAGTCTCACCCACAGGAGACATCCCAGAACTTCTCCAGGTTGAGGCCTTGCCAGAGGCTGCAGCTTTGCATTACCTGCTGCAGCTGGATGCCTTCTTCCATGGGGCACGGCCCTCCAGGAGCAGTTTGCTTTAGTGCAGGACTTCCACAGCTTCACAAATCCTGCCTGAAAACCTGTTCCAGCATGTGTTCCTCTGGCCATGGAGCCGCAGGTCCTGCTCCAGTGCTGCCTTCCCATGGGTCCTGGCCTCCTCTGGGCATGTCCCTTGGCTCTGGCACTGGCATGGGGTCCCCCACGGCTGCAGGGGGGTGTCTGCTCTGCTCTGGACCTGCATGGATTGCAGGGGGACAGCCTGCCTCACCATGGTCCTCCCCACAGGCTGCAGGGGATCTTCTCTCCAGGGCCTGGAATTCCCTCTCCTCTTCTGCCTTCACTGACCTGGGTGTCTGCAGAGTTTTTTTCACATATTCTGACTCCTCTCATTCACCTGCTCTTGTGCAGCAGGTTTTTTTTTTCCCCATGTTAAATATGTTACCCCAGAGGTGCTACCACTGTCACTGGATCCAGCTGGCTCTGGCTCTTTTGGACACAGGGGAAGCCTCTGGCACCTTGTCACAGAAGACACCCCTGTGGCACCCCCACCACCAAAATGTTGCCATGCAAACTCAGTACAACCCACCTCATATGTGGAGTGAGTTCCCTAATCAGTCAGCTGGAAGCATTTCATTGGTGCTGACAAACAGCATGGTTAGACATTTGTGCCTCTTGTCTCTGCAGAAGAGGCAGCTTCATCTACCTGAGTGTTGGTGTGGCCTCATAAATAGCCAGAGAAGTGGCCAGGTGTGATGCAGCATGGAGTTAGTGCAGCAGTTGGCAGCACTGGAGCAGAAAGGCTGCTGGATATCTTTGAAGAGATGCAGTACATGCCAAACAGCATATTTATTTTCAGTGTATTTTAAACTTCATTTATTTGTGCTCTTTGGTACTGGTCATCTTTAGGGAGAAAGCTTGTCAAACCCAACAAAGACTGGAGAAGTGCAGTGAAGAGACATAGTTTGACTCTCGTGATAGAGCAAAATCTGTTTCAGTGAGATTGCTTGACATGCAACCTATTTTTCTTTCTTTTGCATTACCCTTGCTCACAGACTGCATAGCTACTACCAGTATGAACACCTTTCTTCCAACTGCAGCATGTGTCCTGTAGCATTTCAGTTCTCAGGCTGTGAAAAGGCTGTTATCAACACACTCCATATCCTAGCTATTTCCTGTAACAGCGTGGGGTTTAGGTGGTGCTTGCTGCTACCTCTATCTGACTCCCCAGTAAGCATCTTCTGTGGAAAAGCAGCTTGGGTAAGCATCCAGGCAAAGCAGTCAAATCCACACCCCACACTCAGCAAAGAGAGGCAGAAGGGCCTTTTGTACGGTCAGTTCCAGTGAGGTTTATTTCAGCAGGCCAAAGGGGAACCAGAAAAAGACAGACCATGTGCTCTGCACAAGGTTAAGCAGGGGAGGGCACGGGGGTGGCACAGAGGGGATTGGCTTTCAGGGAAGATGGGGCCGGCCACCAGGGTACCACAACCAAGGAGGAAACGGAAAGGAGAAAGCAGAAGAATTTGGGATTTATGGGGAAAGAAACTGGGATGGATCAGTGTTAAGCAAGAGTCCATTGAGAGGCTTTTTCTGTCTGCCCAGGTAGGAAGAAACTCTATGGTAAAGTCTCTCCAAGGCAATGCTCTGGAGATTTCCCTGAAGGGGAAGGATTCAGAGGATTCCACAGCTCCCCTGTTTTTTCTTACTATGAAGACTTCTGCAGACACTTAACAAAACAGGGAAACATGAGTAAAACAATAAAAACAATGATTACAATAAAAAAAATTCCTTCAATAAAAGATGAAAGTCTGGAAATTTCATTGATCCAATCTGGGTTCTTCTCCACCTTTAAGTCCTTTACTTGTTCCCTCAGCTTCTGGCTGCTTGCGTGGATAGATTCTGAGTGCGAGGAAAGATTGAGGCAGCACATCCCTTCAAAGTCTTGTCAGCCATGCCCATGGGCAAGCAGCACAACGTCCCTCATTTCCTGTGGCTGTCTCCCTGCAGGCCAGGTGCTGGTGCACTGCCGGGAGGGCTACAGCCGCTCGCCCACGCTGGTCATCGCCTACCTGATGCTGCGGCGGGGCACCGACGTGCGCAGCGCGCTCTGCGCCGTGCGCCAGCAGCGCGACATCGGCCCCAACGACGGCTTCCTCAGGCAGCTGTGCCAGCTCAACCAGCGCCTGCTCGCCGAGGGCAAGGTCAAGCCCTAGAGCCTGCCACTGCACTGGTTGTTCCTGAAGTTTCCCAGAGCTTCAGAGGACGGCTCAGGCGCTTCACAGACGCAAGTTTCAACCCACCGGGCTAAAGCGAGATGGAATTCCTGCTTGTCTAGTGAAAGAACGTTCTGGAACGCTGTGATTCTTTCGAGATGGGGACAAAATTGTGTCACTGTTTGGAGCTGTTGCCATAAAGAGATGTTTTTAGAGGAATCGCTCCAGTGATAAGAGCTGTCTTCACATTGCAGAGCCCCTGCAGACTCAATAGCGTATGTGGTTTGCGTTGACATTGAAAGTGATACATTTAAGCTTTGCCTTTAGTCTCACCAGTTCCCAAAAGCCCCAACACATCTCTTCACTCACTGTTAATAAGAGCACTGTAATTTGTAAAGCTTATTTTTCATGCACACAGGTGCCTAAAGTCTGAATGTAGGAGGTTCAATGAATGGGAAGCACATATACAAATGCACAGATGCATTCACTTGGAAAATAAAGTGCATGCAGTGTTTTGTGTGGATTTATGCAATTCACAGTGTGAGAGTAAAGCCATGCAGAGCTCATGCTTGATGTCCCCTGTCTTTCCAAGATCAGTTTTTTATCTCTTCTGTTACAATAGACATGAAATAGTCTATTATTAAATGCTCTTTTATTTTTATTTTGAAATCATACTAGAAAAAAAATGTTAAGAGCAAATGCTGAGGGAAGAACTTGAACAAGGAAGAAATAATATTAGTATTTAGAAGTGTTTGTGGTGGATGTATAATTAAGTCCTAAGTATCCTAATATATTGCCTTTCAAAGCTTGTATGGAATTACAGTGTCTTTATCTCTTCTTTACTATCACCATTCAGTGACAGAATGGAATGATGTGCAGATTACTTCCAGCACAGGTGTGCTTACAAAGCAGTTTGCAGAAGAACACTCTTGACTTGGATTGTTTGCATGGTATCATTAAATAAAAATGAGCATTCTCATGTGTCGCCCTGATTCTTGAGATTTTCTAAAACCTTCTGAGTTTACATTCTGTGGGAGAACTTTCCCACACGGTTTCTGTAAACAACATATTGTTTACATTCCTTCATGGGGGTGGAGAGAGTTGAGGTATTGGTGGTATATCCAATGCCTTTGGAGAGGTGGCCCAACGTGCGGCCAATCCTCTGCCACTTTTGGAGAGGTATAAAAGATGGAGTCAGAGAATAAACGCCCTTTTCTTTACCCTGCAATCGGCGTGGCTGGGGTTGTTCTTTCCCTTTGCTGTAGCCACATCTGGTGACCGCCGGCGTGTATTGCAGCTTAGGCTGGGAACGCGTGTGAGTTCTGTTTCTCTGTTCGGCACTTTGCCTGCTGTTCTCTTGGTAATGGAGAGCTTTGGAGATACTGGAGAGGAATCTGTGGCTTTGGGAGTTTGGAGAGATGTGTTGAGGCGAAAACGCCTTCTCTTTTGTTGGGAGAATTTTGAGAGATTATTTTTCTGGGCACGGGAACAGGGATTTTTTCCCAGGCTGGAAGAAGCCCTTTCCTGGGAGAATTGGTCTCCCGTGGGGAATCGTCTCATGGACGCCCTCCTTGATAGTCGTTTTGAAGATATGGGGCCGCTGGTGATACTGTGGAGGAGGTTGGATGCCATTTGGCAGGGGTCTGAGATTGGCAGTTCCCGGGCTTCTCTGGGGGACCTGTCTGTCTCGGGTGTGGATCCTGGGGACACCGAGTGTCTCTGGGGTGGCCCTGATTCCCCTTGTCCCCGGGGCAGTGAGCCAGAAGGTGTCTCCTCCTCTGGGGTTGCTCGGGCCCCCAGTCCGCCGGCTCCGAGCGTCCGGTCGGTGGACGAAGCCCCAGAGATTGCTGGGGGCTCGGAGGGGCCGGTTCGGCCGCCTCGCCCCGCCCCGCGCCGCAGTGGGCTGGGCGGGGGAGAGATCTCTCTTTGTGCCTTCCAGGCGCTCGGACATGAACGGGGTCCCGCGGTTCAGCCCCGGTCGCGGATTGCGCCTGACTCGGTGGCGGTGCCTTGTCCGAACTGCGGTGTTACATTTCCCCTGGAGACGATGCAGACGGGTTCCCCCGGTTCGGTCTCGGGCTCGTCTGCCGAGGACGCCCCGGCTCCGATCCCAGCGCCTGCGCAGTGTGCGCAGCCCGCTGGGCATGCGCAGGCCTTGGGGGCCACCAAGGGCGGGGCGTTCGTCCCTGTTCCATCGGGTCCCGCCCCAGCGGGCGGGCAGCCCGCCCCGTCCTGCCTGATGCGGGCGGTACCTGCCGGGAGGCTCCGCGTCATGGCTCCGGCGCTCCTTGGAGGCGTGCCGGACTCTCTTGTGTCCTCCCGTGGGGGTGTGTCTCCGCGGGCCGCGTCTCCTTCTGCGCCGCGTCCTTTCCCCGCCCCGAGGGATGGGGGTGCCGTGCTGGGGTTGCGGTCGGCGCCGCCACCAGCGCCCGCTGCGGTGCCCTCTGCTGATTCTGCGGACGGCAACACCGGGGCGCCGGCTGGTCCGGCTCCGCCTTCCCCGACTGCTGCAGGGGCCGGGGCTGCAGGGCGGCAGGGCGCTGGGGTGTTCAGTTTTACCGCGACTGCTGACGCGGCCGGCGGGACACCGGTGACTCCCCGTGGCCGCGGATCCTCCCCGTCAGCTTTATGGACCCTCCCCGCCTGCCAGGTGACCGTGCGTCCGAAGGACCACGGGCGGTTTTGGCAGGAGGTCCGGGATAAGGCTGAGGAGATGCGTGACTCTGCCCACCCGCGGAGCCTGCCGGATCACGGGGAAGGCTCCTCTGCCTCTGCTGACGCTGCGGGGCGTGTGGTGTCCTGTGATGTTGCACTGCCTCGCAGCCCAGGGGCTGCCGCTGTCCCGGGGTCCACGGGACGTGACCCGGTGGGCGATGCAGCCTTATCGGGGTGTCCCCAAGCTTTCCCTGTGCCCAGGGGTGTTGCTCATAACACTCACCAGCCTGTTCCGTATAAGATCTTGAGGGACATCCGACACGCCGTTGCACAGCATGGTCTTGGGTCTGATGAGGTTATGCACATGATCCGGTTATTTGTCGATGACCTGCTGACACCTTCCGATATTCGTTCTGTGGCACGGGCTCTTTTTAACCCTGTGCAACTTGGCGTGTTTCAGGACAAGTGGTCTGCTTTAGCGGCCAGTGCAGTGCAGAAGAATGCTACACGGGGGCAGCAGGATCCCAGGCGTGTGGTCACGATTGACATGCTGATGGGCACAGGCAATTATGCTGATCCTCAGGGGCAGGCTGGATATGATCCTCTCGTGCTGGAGCAGTGCAGGACGTTAGGCTTAGCAGCTGTGATCCAGACCCTAGAAATGGCCGCTCCGAAGGAATCCTATTTGACTGTTGTTCAAAAGGATGATGAATCGTTTATGGACTTTGTAGCGAGGTTGACAGCATCTGTGGAACGACAGATAGTAGAACCTGAGCTGAGGCAGCTAGCCCTTGAGAGACGTGCTAGGATGCACTGCAATGCAGAATGCAAAAGAGTTATACGGACTCTTCCTGAAGGGGCTACACTCTCGCAGATGGCAGTGGCATGTGCAGACCTAGGCCCCTCGGCTCAGAAAATGGATGCTTGGGCTACTGCTGCACAGCCAGTCTGGACAGCGCCGCAGGGCCGGCAGCAGCCGCAGGGGACTGCTCAGACGAGAACCAAACGGGGGAAGAAAGCACAGAAGGGAAAATTTCCCTCATATGTGTGTGGCCGATGCAGAAGGCCAGGCCATCCAGCAGATGTTTGCAAGGTGACTGTTCATGTTAGTGGCCAAGCACTCCCGGGCCCGGGAAACGGGAAGCGGAGCGCGAAAGGGGGGTTGCGCTCAGACACAAGTTCCTCTCCAGACCCCGGAGCCGATGGAGGTCTGCTCAGCCAGCTTGTCACCAGCACCTGCGGGTCAGCAGGTGTGGATGTCTGCACAGCAGCAACAGTAGTTTTAGACTCTTGCAAGGTGCACAAGGTTGCCCTGGATGCCTTTGGTCCCTTGGGTGAAGGCATGAGTGCCTTCCTTATGGGGAGGTCTAGTGCCACCCTTCAGGGTGTTATTGTGCACCTGGGTCTCGTAGATGCAGATTTCACGGGGCAAATTTGTGCAATGGTTTCCACACCCACGCCCCCTGTTACGATCCCGAAGGGGATGCGACTTGCTCAACTTGTGCCCTTTAAGTCTTCTGTTCGCAGGACGGCTGACCGGTCGCGGGGTGATGGCGGTTTTGGATCTACTGGACCGCCTCAGGTTCACTGGACCGCCATCCTGACCAAAGACCGTCCCGAGATGCTGTGTACCCTGTCCATCCCTGGTGCAACATCGTCAGAGATCTACCTGCGCGGGCTTCTTGACAGCGGCGCTGATGTCACGGTTCTCTCCCTTGCCGCCTGGCCTCCGGACTGGCCCCTGGATCCAGTGGAAACGTCTATTGCGGGTCTGGGGGGAACAGCGCGATGTTACGTGAGCCAGCAGCCCGTGCTGGTCGCAAACCCAGAAGGACAGACGGCCTGGATTAGGCCTTATGTTACTCCTTCTCCTGCTAATCTCTGGGGGAGGGATGTTCTGTCTGCGTGGGGGGTGCGCATCGGGACGGGTTTTTGATGGGGGCCACTGTTGCGAAGGGCGCAGAGTGTTCTACACCTCCTATACGGTGGCTGGTGGATACACCTGTTTGGGAAAACCAGTGGCCCCTCCCTCGAGATAAACTGATCGCCCTTTGAAATTTGGTGCAGGAACAGTTGGACCAGGGTTGTCTGGAGCCTTCTAACAGTCCCTGGAACACCTCTGTTTTCTGCATCAAGAAGAAGTCTTGGAAATGGAGGTTGTTACAGGACCTCCAGAAGGTCAATGCCGTCATGGAAGGCATGGGAACGTTGCAGGCAGACATGCCATCGCCTACCATGCTTCCTGCAGGCTGGCCGATCTTCATCATGGATTTGAAGGATTGTTTTTTCAATTCCTTTGCATCCCGATGACAGACCAAAATTTGCCTTCATGGTGCCAGCAATTGGCAATGATGAGCCCGCACAGTGATATCAATGGAAAGTTCTGCCACAGGGGATGTGCAGTTCTCATGCCATATGCCAATGGTATGTGGCTTGTGCCTTGTCTGGAGTTCGCAAGCAGTTTCCTGATGCACGTCTGTATCATTATATGGACGACATTTTGGTGGCTGCGTCCACCCAGGATGAGCTGCTGAGGATTCAGCCTCAGTTGCTCGATGCTTTGCATGCTCATGGGCTGCAGGTGGCTCCAGAAAAGGTTCAACAACAACCTCCTTGGAAGTATTTGGGGGTCAAAATTCTGGAACGGTCGGTCCAACACCAGGAGGTGCAATTTGCTCACTCGGTGAAGACACTGAATGATGTTCAAAAACTGATGGGTGTCATCACCTGTTTACGTCCATACTTGGGACTAACCGACGCACAACTGTCTCCTGTGTGTGATTTGTTGAAGGGAGACTCTGATTTAAAATCACCTCGCACATTGACCCCTGAGGCATGTCAGGTGCTGGAGGAAATTCAGCAGGCTGTTTCTGCCCGTCAAGTTTATCGCATTGATCTTTCCGTTGATGTCACTGTGTTCGTTACCACTCCAGATTCGCATCCCACAGGTATCATTGGTCAATGGAGTGACAAATGGTCCAATCCCTTGCACATCTTGGAATGGGTTTTCCTGCCCCATCAGCTGCAGAAGACGGCAACAACATTGGCTGAATTGATTGCTCGGTTGATAAGTAAATGCCGGCAACGGTGTTTGCAATTGATGGGTGTGGATCCTGCAAAGATCATATTCCCGGTATCCCGGGAGGACTTTGACTGGAGCTTTGCGCACTGTGTGTCCCTGCAGTGTGCTCTGGAAAATTTTTCAGGGCAAATCACTTATCATTTGCCCAGCCACAAGCTACTGCAGGTGGCAAAATCTACGCAGATCTCTCTGCGGCCCAAAAATAGTCAGGAACCCGTGCAAGGACCCACCGTTTTCACTGATGGGTCGGGAAAAACAGGAAAGGCCATTGTTACTTGGAAGGACAGATCTGAGTGGCAGGTTCTGGAAGGTCATGAGAATGGGTCGGCCCAATTGGTTGAACTGAGGGCTTCTGTCATGGCATTTGAAAGATTTTCCCAGGAACCTTTCAGTTTGGTCACGGATTCTGCCTATGTGGCTGACATTGCGCAGCGGTTGGGTCACTCAGTTTTGAAGGAGGTCAGTAACCCTGCCTTGTTTCATTTACTGAAGACCTTGTGGTGTGCAATTCAGGCTCGGGTTCATCCATTTTACGTTCTGCATGTGAGAAGTCACACCGATTTACCAGGATTTGTAGCAGAAGATAACGCGAGGCCTGACAAGTTGGCTAACCCAGTGTGGGCAGCACCTCAGCCTGATAGACTCGCGCAGGCCAAGGCATCGCATGGGTTTTTCCATCAGAATGCACATACTCTGCAGAAGCAGTTTCAGCTGACGCCAACGGAGGCTCGTGGCATTGTTGAATCCTGTGATGACTGCCATGCACTTGCTCCACCTCTGCCAGCAGGGGTAAACCCTAGAGGCCTTAGGGCCTTGGAGCTTTGGCAGACCGATGTCACCCAGATTGCCGAGTTTGGCCGGCTCAAGTATGTGCATGTCACGGTGGACACGTTCTCCTCTGCGATGTGGGCTTCTGCTCACACTGGAGAAAAGGCCCACGATGTCATTGCCCACTGGAGGCAGGCCTTTGCCGTTCTGGGCATACCTTCTGCTGTGAAAACCGACAATGGTCCTGCTTACGCATCGCAGCAGGTGCGGCAGTTCCTGCAGTTGTGGGGTGTGTCACACAAGTTTGGTATCCCCCATTCTCCAACCGGCCAGGCTATTGTGGAACACGCTCATGGTATTCTGAAGCGGGTTCTTCAAAAGCAAAAATGGAGAATGCAGGGGGAGACCCCGCACAGTAGGTTGGAAAAAGCATTGTACACCATCAATCATCTTACGGTGCAGCAGAATTCAAATAACCCTGTCATTTTAAATCATCATCTCTCATTGCAGGCTGCAGACGAGGCACATCAGCCTCGGGCAAAAGTTCGAGTGCGGAATTTAGTCACCAAACAATGGGAAGGTCCCTATGACCTTATAGCTTCGGGGCGCGGGTATGCTTGTGTGTCCACAGATACTGGAACATGCTGGGTACCTTCGAGGTGTGTTCGTCCTGACCTGCAACTGCAGAGACAGAATCCGGCCAATGGGCAACATGGAGACCGTGACCAAACTGAGAGGCATCGAATGGATGGATCGTTGAGTGATGACTCAGTTGAGGATGATGCGAGTGATCACTCTGATGATTCCTCCGTGAACGGACATTGAACCTTGCTCATTTTTCTTTCTTCTTTTAAACTAAGAAGGTTGAAATGTTGCCCTGATTCTTGAGATTTTCTAAAGCCTTTTGAGTTTACATTCTGTTAGAGAACTTTGCCATACAATTTCTGTAAACAACATACTGTTTTGCATTCCTTCATGGGGGTGGAGAGAGTTGATGTATTGGTAATGTCTTTGGATGGGTGGCCCAGTGTGGGGCTAATCCACTACCACCTGGAAAAGTATAGAAGTTGGAGTCAGAGAATAAACTGCCCTCTTCTTTACCTTGCAATAGCCGTGGCTTGCGTTGTGCTTTCACGTGTCCTACAGCGACAGTCATGTACCACACTGTACAGGAAATATTTACATTCTATTCAAATAAATGATGACTTGATTCCATTTACTACAGATGAAATGAGTCATTGCACTGTTGAGAGAGGGAGCTGTGTTTGCACTGTGCCTGACTTAGTGTAAATGTGTACTGTGAGTTACAGCACTGTATTCATGCAAATGATCTCCCACTGCAAACTGGAATTGTTGGTTAAACCATCACAAACCAGGGTGACTGTTCCATTCTCACCTGTGCTTTAATGCTGTTCAACAAACAGAAACACTGTATTAGTGACACACGTGGTCCCAGCTGTAGTTTTGTCTATTCAGTGCAGCAATCAGAAATCACAAAGGACACACATGCATTGTTTTACTGCTCTCGGTGGGGCTGTGTGCTTTGGAGGTGTGGGAGTGCCAGTGGAGGCTCTGTATAGCAAGGTGAGGTTCTTGAAGTTAAACTCCAGAGGTGATTATTCTGCTTGAGCTCCAGGCTTCCTGTTGTTCCTTCCACAGGATGGAACTGCCACATCAAGGAGCCTTTTCTCTGTTGTGTCCTTCAAGTGACAGTGGAGGAGCACTCTGCCTGGTGCTCCCTGTCCCATCTCCACAGTCAGTATTCAGTGCTTGCTTTGAATCAGGATGGGTCAGTAATAAAAAGCAGTGGTCAATTCCAGTAGCTAATTACACATTTGTTTGCTTTCTCCATTGATCCATATAATCACATGTAGATGAACTGCTTCTTCAAAATTCCCAGTTACTAATTTCATGTTGTGTGAAATAGGAGTAGTGGCTTTAGAAATAGGAATAGTGGCCTTACCTTTTCTACAATGCTGACTTTTCATACTGCAGTCTGATTTATAAATTACCCTTTTAAAATTTTTACTATAAACATAG
Organism: Chloebia gouldiae; assembly: GCA_003676055.1. Lineage (NCBI taxonomy): Eukaryota > Metazoa > Chordata > Aves > Passeriformes > Passeridae > Chloebia > Chloebia gouldiae. The sequence goes on along the minus strand of QUSF01000166.1, from coordinate 185,092 downwards.
ATTATTTTTTTGTCTTGTCTCACACCATATATTGTTAACACCTATTTGCACTATAAGGAAGAAAAAGGGAAATTCACACTTGGATGTACTTTATCTTTCACCTGTTATTTGGAAGTCAAAATTCCAGTCATTAAAGAGCTAAGGAACTGTTAGGCATTAGACCTTTGTTACTCTTGAGTAGATTGAAAGAAGGCTGGTAGTTGTCAGATTGGAACCAGAATGGTTTATTAAAATTGAGTCTGTCTACCTTGTGGTAATGTTTCTGTAGTTGTCAGTATCAGGAAATACTGAAAATCAAAACAGGGGAATGTGTTCTTATATTCAAGATAATCTTTTACTTCATGGGACACTGGTCACTGTTATGGTAACTCTGGCCCATTTGTCTCAGTGTAACAAAACTGATTTAGCAAATGTTATGTAATATGAGGGTGGAGAGGCATAAGTAAGATGTTATAAATTGGTTTTAAAAGTGAGACAGCATATCATATTTAAAATTACTGATGGGAAACCATTTCTGCTTTTAGAGCAGGCTAAAAATAGCTAAAATGTCAGAGCAGTGCTCCATTAATGGATCAGACCCTTCCTCTGAGTCTTGCTCTCCAAGTACAGCCATGTTGCAAATTCCTCTACCCATTTTAGCTGGCCAGGAAGATCTTGTATGTCTCTAACCCACAGTGATATGCTGTAAACATCTAAATTTCTCTTCTTGATTGTAGAAGGAAAGATGATATAAAACATGGGAATGACAGCTTTCTTTCCTTGTAATACGAAATTGAGAATGTATTGGAAAAAACAGAGTTTTTTATTCCTCTGAAATTGCTGAGCACCTGCCCTTTGCTGTGAGATCTTCCTTACAAGAATGCTAATTTAGGGAGGTACATTTTAAAAGAACTGTTTGTTGCAAACAGCAGCACTCTGCTTTTGAAGTTTATACTTCCTGGCCAGAGCTAAAGTAGTGTAATCAGGATTGACATTAATATGTTCATCCTGAACAGCAGTGTGGTGATTCTTGGGTGGATGGTACTGTGGAGAAGGGATGGTGTCTCTATAAAATATCCATCTCTCATGCAACAAAGATCTCTGCCATGCCAAGTCTAGCTCAGTGAAGGAAAATGCAATAGCTTAGGGGTTTTTTTACTTAAGAGTTAGTGAAGTTAGAGAGGGGATGAAGAGGGAAGGTGAAAAGCTACTCACATTTTACAACAAGGAACGAAGATGAAAGTCCAGATGGACAGAATGATGATGCATGTAAAACTAAATTCACCTACTCACACTGAACTGATCTTTCTTAGCTGATGAATAAATACAGGAAAAAAAGTCTGTAACTGAAAATTAGGACTGAAAGCAAAAATAACATCTGTAATTCTTTCTTCATCCTTTGGTCCTGCAGTGGGGCTGCAGTGTGGGTAAGTGTTGTACCTGGCATGCAGCTGTGCACCACAGCACTGCCAGGAACACTTCATGAGAGAATGGTGCACTGCTGAAAAGTGCACATCCCATGAAGTTATTTCAAACTTAGAATTAATGGCATCTGCATGCAGAGCTAGCAGACACAAAACATTGTATTGTAATTCCATTTCTGGATGCTAAGTCTGTATTAAAATTGGGCACCCTTTTCTTCTTCAGTAATTATGATGGGTGATGTGAGAACTCATCTTCATAAAAGGCCTTGGAGATGAAAGGCACTGTGTATAATAATAATAATGCATGTTTCTGACTTGAAAAACAAATTTGTGTCAAATACATCCTCCTCAGCAAAGAACAGCAGCAGAATATTAGCAATGCTTACTTTCATCATTTAGATACTTTCATTCAGCTGCCTTCTGTTGTCCAGAACTAATTAAATCTCTGATGCCAGAAGCAGAACTTTTTACCTTCTATTAAGTTTTATATTAGTTCTGCTAGTTTGCTCTGATGTTTTTATTACAGACTCTAGTGGAATCTGTTTTCATTTAGCACAGAAGTTTCTTCTAAAATTACTTTCCGGGCTTCACCAATGAGTAAAACTAGAAACAGAACAAGCCTGAGAAGTGTCTTTTAAGGATTTGCTGGTGAGAATTAGTGTCCTGTTAATTTCTTCTGCAAATAAATCCTGGAAATAATGAAGTGTTAGTTGTGTTTTAATTGCAGTTCCTGTATGCTGATGTTGCTGGCTGGCTGACTCACCAGATGGAGCTGTAGGCTTGTTATTCTTCCCTGGAGAGTCATCCCTGAATCCCTGAACTGTGCTGCTGTGTGAATCCAGTGCATTCTTACCCCTGAAAAAGACAAGCCACCAGAATGACTTAGCAGTCTCTGGTAGAGAATAATAAGAATCCATTTATTTTGGTTTCTTGCAGGAGATCACAGCATTCAGACTGTTGTAGTCACTCTGTGGCATTGCAGGATTCTTCTGAGGCAGCTGAAACTTGATTGGGAAAGGCTGCATCATGGAAAAGAAAACCCAAACAAACAACTGTTTGAGAAGCAAAGTTCTTGATCAGGTGAAAACCAGAATTCTGGGCAGTGTGTGAAGTCTGGGCCTTTGTGCCCAGAGAGGCTGAAGTGCCCCTGCAGAGCTTTGGGCTGGGTGCTGAGCAGAACCTCTCTGGCCAGGCGTGGGCAGGGTGAGCCCCTGAAGCTGAAGTGGCTGAAGCAATGTCAGGAGCTGGTTTGGCTGTGTCTGCCTGCATTGCAGTGTTGCAGTGCCAGTGTCTGATAGGTGCTCGAGCTCAGAAAGGAGCAGCCATGGATTCAGGTGAGTGCAGGTGCCAGTTCTCTCCTGGTCCTGCTCCTGATGTCTCTGATTCCTCCTTAGAACAGGGCACTGCCTGGGGCTGAGGTGGGGTTCCCTCTATTCCCAGTGTCTGCCAGGGGGCTGTGCTTTGGGTTTGTGCTGAGCACTGCGATGATCCTACAGAGATATTTTTGTTACTGCTGAGCAGGGCTGACACAGAGCTGAGGCCTTTTTGGTTGTGGGGGTGAGAAAATGGGATGAGACAGCTGAGCCCAAGGGGCCAAATGGGTATCCCAGGCCATTTGGCAGCGTGCTGAGCATGGGCAGCCTGCAGGGCTGGAGTTGGTCCTGCCCAGCAGCAGCTGCTCGTGCTGGTGCTGCTCTGCCCGAGCTGCCTGAGCACCCCCACTGCCACAGGAGGAGTTCATGCCTCTGCTTTTCACACCTGCCTTTTGCTTTTCCTGTTAGAATGTCTTTGTCTCGTGCCATGAGCATGAACCTTGGGATTCTGTCCCAGTCCTGCTTGGTGGGCAGTGAGCAAGTGCTGGACAAAGCTTTTTTTTTTTTTTTTTTTGACTTAGAGATGGGGCAACTGAGAGGTGTTTTAAAAACTTGTATTTTTTATTTAGTTTCATGAGAAGGGTGAGACAATACAGATGTTATAATTCATGCCATCACAATCAGAATTTAACTATTTCTTAATTACAGTAAGCATTTCTTGGCTGATCAGCTTTAGCTGCACTATGCTGTAAATGCTTTAATCATCTAAAATTACTTTCTGTGGGTCTTACTACAATGTGTTTTTTATAGTTCTATGTTTTTAAAGCATTTAGTCTTTTTTGTAAGGCTATCATTTGAAACTTGTTTCTAGTTCAGTTTCTCTCTCAACAATATCTGCCTTATTCTATGGTATTTCTAAGTTAGTATTTCTTATTTTAAAGTTTGCAGACATGTATACTGTGTGAGATTTTTGTTAGGCTTTGAGAATTTTCTACAAATCCATTTCCCTGTGTGGGTTTGGCTCTGGCTGTGGGCTGAGGATGGAATTGTTCAGCTCAGAGGGAGCAGCTGAGCTCTGAATCGAACAGGTCCAGCATCCGTGAGGGTAGTGAGGGTTCATTCTGAGAACACTCTATCCTTGTCAACTCTTTTTGGTTTTTTCCTGTGCTTCCTTAACAGTACAAAAATCAAATTTTTGGGAGGGCACTGCAGCAGAGAGCATGTCTGCTTTGCTGCAGAAAGGACTGTGAGCAGGCAAGCAGCTACAGGGTGTGGAAGAATGTTTTTGTAGCCAAGGAATCTGAATGTCTGAGATTTGGGTTCGTTCCTGGCATCTCTTAGGCTGCCCTTGGCTTATGGACAAGAAGTTTTAAGCCACAAGCTAAAAATAGCTTCTGGTTTTTTCATTCAGAAATTGTTTTGGTGTTATTTCTCAGTGTGGGTTATACAGATAAATATAATACTTAATAACAATTAATATATAACAGTTAATACAGGGGATTGATTGTTTAAGTACTTGGGAGAAGCTACATCAAGAAGATTTTTATGTTTTATGTGACAGTTGACTACTCCAAATGAGATTCTCTCCAGTAGGCCTGCACTGACAACGACAGCTTTTGGAAATATTACATGAAAAGACATGAACAGAAACTGAGCTTTGGTGGATACACACAACTCTGAAGACGTTTAAACAAGGGAGTAAAGAGGTAGCAAGGACTCAGGGACTACCAGCACCCAGCTTCCTTCTGCTCTCCTGATCTGCTTGCCAGCTGTACTCCCTGCTGCCTCCAGCTGTGATGTCTCTCTGGACAAGGCTCTCTTGGAGAGTACCCACACAGGGTGGTATTCCTGTCTGACAAAAACAATACCAAAATCGTTGTTTAGTTCCTGGTCCTTCAGGACTTTGAGTACTTCACAGGTTGTTCAGTTTAGGTCTAAACCAAAAATAGATTTACTACATGTAAGTAAGGAAAATTATGCTTAGAATAATTGCAATAGCTGGGAGTTTGGTTTCCTGTATTTGTGAGACCATCATTAACTGCTTTGACAAAAAGAGGAAGTTAATTAAAGATAATCAGTGTCACTGATGATGATGATGATGGTAAGAGAAAAAATACTGGGCATATTGGAGGCAAATTATTTGACAACAGTCTGTACTAAAAAATGTACTCAGAATATTTCCTGACTGGCTGAGGAGAAAAAATCTTGTAGAAAGAAAATACTGTTTTGTTTTCCTCCATAAAAGCAGAGTAATTTCTGAGATGGTGTGCTGGCTTTATGGATGGTTGGATGCCTGAGGTGTGGGCTGGAGGAAAGGAGGAAAGGGAACTGTCAGTAAGGGCACACTGTAGTGTGAAACACAATGCATGATTTCTTCTGAGAATGCTGAATTCTCATTTTTGGAGTATTTGGAAAGGAGAGCACTTCTGAGAATGCTGATTTCTCATTTTTGGCTGAGCAAAAAACAAGGAAGGAAAGCACCTTCCAGTGTATGTCAGATGCCAGAGTTTCAGGCCAGGACCGTGGCAGGGAGCAGCTGTGCTGAGCTCAGCCTCAGTGCCATGGTGCAGATGCTGGGGTGTTTGTGTGTGGATGAAGGGGTGAAATGTCCCCAGTCACTGCTGCTCTTCATCATCCAGGGCACACCAAGGGGCAGCACACCACACCACGTCACATTTGGTGGCCCCTCTTTTCTGTACCCCACCAGGGGAATTGCCAGAATGGAATGCAAACCATTCTGAGCCTTGCAGTCACAGGGAAAGTCAGACTGAATGGGTTTGGAATCTCTTCCACAGGAAATCTCTTCCTGAGGAAGTCTGTGACTGGCATGGCAGGAACACACACGTGTCCCTGTACTGCTTCAAGCAAACATTTTGTTTTCAGTAGCTGTGACAAGCTCAGTCTGGTATCTTAACCCTGCTAAAGGCTGAGATGCCTTCTGATTAATGTATTTAGCCTAACATCATTTGCAAGTCACTTGAAAGTGTATGTGGTCTTGAGACACTGAAATAATGATATTTTCATCACTATCATCTTGTTTTGGCAAGGAAGAATACCATATTTGAGATTTTGAAACATTATACATGAATACATCTTAGGCATAAATGCCCTAGACCTAAAATAATGATTTTTCTCTTTTTGTTGGTTGGCTTTGTTGTTGTTCCATGGCTGGAAGTCAGTCTGGCCCAGGTCTTGTGTTTAAAACAAGCAAATGTCCTATATTAAACATTTCACACAAGTGGTAGTATGCAATGAATTTAAAGCAAATGCAAACATGTGTTAGGTGGTTTTTCCCAAGAGTTAAAAATGTGAGAAAGAGCACATCAAAAATTATGATGTACAACATTCTCTCTGTTTAATTTAAAAACACATTCCAAGCAAACTATTTTTAAGGAAAAGTAAACACAATAACTTCTCATATTGAAATGAGCTCTTCCCTGTTTCTTCCGGTGTATTTGTGAAACAAAATTTAGAGCTCCTTGTTTTGGAAAGGAGAGAAAAAAAGCTACCCTAACCCTAATCATTTCCCTGCAGAGACTGAAAAGCAGAATTACTGAGCTACAGTTTCTAGATTTACTCACTTTATACAGTGAGCAAAGGGAAGAGGAATAACAACAGCAAAATGTAAAAAGTGTGAAAAAACTTTGGAAAAGACAACCAAAGTTTCAGATATGGATGCAGGCAGAAGCAGGTTTTAATTACACCATTGTTAGGAAAACTGCAGAAAGGCTTGTCAGGTTGCAATTCATTGTAGTCTTGTCTATCACCTTTTGTTGCCAGGCTCCAAAATGAGGTAGATAAGAGAAGTTTTTGCATAACAGTTGTAAAATATTGTCACTCACCCACCCCCACACACCCATTTTATTTCACACTGACAAAAGCTGAGATGAATGAGTTGTCTGGCCCTTCCCACTGTGTATAGTCATTGGCTGGCTTGGTTCTAAAAGGGATTTTAAAAAGGGGAATAATGTGCCTTTGCCCAGGACCTGAGGCTGTCAGGGTGCTGAAAAGCTGATCTGTGACCATGCAGATCCCTTGGGCTGTGTGTGCTGTCTGTGTCCTGACACAAATCACATCTCACTCTGTGCAAGGGTGGCAGATGTTTAAAAATGATGCTACAGAAATCATTCCTGAGATCACTGAAAATACAGAAACACCAGTGGAGCCGACTTTCAGCAACAACAACACCATGAATCAGGCAAAACATGGAGGAAGACACATACAACAAGCTCCAGACCTTAATGGTAAGAAAAATGATCATTATTACTGTTTTGGATCCTAACAGACAATTTGTAAAAGAATATTTGGTATCATCTATGTTTGTTTATTAACTTTAGGTGTGGCCCAGCTGCTCTAAGTGATAGATATTTACATCTACTGTTGAAGAAGTATTAATATAAACATTAGAAAGAATATATTGGAGTTTACTGATGCAAACATCAAAATGATGAACATTGCTACTCTGCCCAGCTGCTCTCTGCAGACAACTCCAATACATAAAACCTGTAGTAATTATTACTTAACACTTCTCTGTGTTCTGTGAGGAAATATCACAAGTTATCTCTCCCTCTTTAATATTAGGATGGGGGAATGGGTTGACAGTGGAGACAATAATATAAATTTCTAGTATTTAGGAACATCCACACCAGTTGTGACTAGAATCACACACCAAAAGTGGCACATTGAGGTTGTGTTCAGCTAAATGAGGGAAGTGTGCTGCTCACTGTCCTCTGCTAACAGATAGATTTTCAGCCAGGTTCCAGCAGCCAAAAATGCTTCAAGATACACTGTCACTTGACCAAGAGTCTAACTTTAGCAGTGATGCAAGGCACCAGTCTTTTGAGGAGACACAGAAGATTGAAAGCTAACACCAAACAGAGAAAGGTAGCTTTAAAAAAGTTCTCCACTGGAAAATAGGGCAAGCTTGGTCCTCCAGACACACAGCATAAAGCACAGAGCAACACAGGCACAGATCAAACTGAGAATTTCCACTGTTGTGCATGGCAGATCTTAGCCAGCCTCCTTTTTCTGGGGACAACTGGAAGGCAATTGTGGATTTCTGCTGCAGCTGTCATTAATGTATTTAAAACTGGAAGGTTATCAATATTTTAAAATAATTAAAAAAAAAAAAGAAAAAAGTAACTCTTTTGAGAGTCTGCCCTTCAAAGTTTCTCATGTTGCTAAGAGGGGGAGCAGTCTGTTGCTCCCAGGCAGCCCCACCAACCACCAGGTCAGAGCAGGTTGGTTTTCTTGTCACATCTCAATACCTTCATTTTTTAGCCTCTTACTACTCTGACATAGCTGGGAACCCACCCCACTGACAGCTGCATGTTTTTCAAAGTGGAAAGCACATTAACTTAAGAAATCAAGGACTGAAGGAGACTGGGCAGTTGTTTAAGATACACAATGGTTTTGTATACTTATTTTGGCATCTTTAACATAAGGAATCAAAATTATGATCCAAAGTGGCCAGACCTTTCTGGAACATATGCACCAGACCACGAGTGACTTTGCGCCTGCACACTCACAGGACAGGACATAAATGCAGATAATATCACCTACAGAGCTGAGGCAAGTGCCTGGATATTTAACTGCCTGTGCATTATAGAGGTGCAATAGCCCTTATTCAGCACATTTTTTAGTGAAAGACAGAATTTTCTTAGATGAACTTGGCAGTGTTAGACTGAAGTGCACCTGGAGTTCAGTTGCCAGTATTTTTGTTACAGCTGGCAAGGGTTGCTTAATTTCATTAATGCAGTCCTTCAGACTTTTAAGAAATTAAATCTTGCTAGCTGTACTTCAACAAACATAAATATACTTTAAGAAATATAAATCTGAGCACTGAAAGTCCTGTTTCTGTACTTCACAGGAAAACCAAAAATTAAAATGTCTGTACAAATACTGTTCTGTCACTAATGATTCAGGGTGAGAATTCCTTTTTGCTGAACTAAACTTTGTGCATCGTGAAGAGAATGGGCTTAACAGACACAGCCTTCTCTGTGAGCTGACCTTTGAAGGCTTCCACCACAGTGTTCCTGAGTTAAATCTGTCATTTTGACTAAGAACATTCATGTAGATTAATAACTTCTAGATTAAGTTATTTGATAAGCACTTAAAAATCAAATTTTGTGTCTTCCCAGCAAGTCAATTAACCAAGGATGTCATTTGGGAAGAGCCACTTTTGGGAAAAGTTATGCTCCTACAACTGGAAAGTTTCTAAATACTTCATGCTAAGAAATCTTGTCTTTTCTAATGCTTCATTTGCCTAGAGTTGTCCATCGAGAAAAAGGAAAGGAAAAAATCTGTAAGGTTGCTAATAGCCAGAAGATGCCTCTAGCTCCCTTAGGGGAATTATGTAGAATTTCCACAGAGAACAGGAAACTTGGAAAAGCTGCTGCCTGAATAGTGGGAATTCCTTAGTGCTGTTGTTACCTGTGATTTCTCTAACCTGGAACACATCATGCAAGCTAAAAACCACTTAAGGGACACTTTTTTTTGTTTCAAAAGAATTTAAATCTGGAGTCAACATCTGAAGTCAATAGAGTTGAACTAGAGCACTGGGGGAAGGTGTTGCCCACAGGTGAATGGAGCCAGAAGAATATTGCCAAAAATTAGCAGCTGCTCTATTTCCCCCCTGCACAGCAGTGACCTGAAACGTACCTGATGGGTTTTATTCACCAATTTGCACATTGTTACTCAAAGATCTTGCAACTGGAGTAGCTGAATAGTCAGGAGCTGCAGGAATGAGCCTGTTGAGATATTTCTTCTGCAAATCTGCCGTTCTAGTCATTCAGCTTGTGTCTAGCTCAGAGCAAGATCTGCTGGAGGAACTGTTGTGGTTTGACACTGGCCCAACACCAGGCACCCACAAAAGCCACTCACTCACCCTCCCCTGCCACAGCTGGGCAGAGGAGAGAAAAATTGTTTAAAAAACTGTCAGATTATAGCACTTATGGTCTGATAAGAGTGAGGTTAACTGAGCTGGAGGTAGCTGGAGGTTTGGAGGTTTGAGAGATGGACCAGGAGAAAAACACTCCAAGGGAAAAACAGGCTTGGCTTAGAGCTACAAAATGACTTTATTAATAACAGAATCAGAGGAGGGTAATGAGAAGTAAAATAAGCCCTTAAAAACACCTTTATTCCCTCAAAGTGCTCCTTCCCCCCCACAGTGCAGTGTAGAGGGGGTTGGTGGGTGCTTTCTCAGAGCTGGCAGGGAAAGAGCCTGGAAAGAAGGAAAAAACAGGAACAAAGGAAAGAACAAGAATGAAGGAAAGAACGGGAATGAAGGATTACAGGAATAAAAGAACAGGATTTAAGGAAAAAGCAGGAAAGAATGAAAGAACAGGATTTAAGGAAAGAACAGGAATTAAGAGCGGGAATTAAGGAAAACAGGAATTAAGGAAAGAGCAGGATTTAAGGAAGAGCAGGATTTAGAGAAAGAACAGGATTTAAGGAAAGAACTGGAATTAAGGCAAGAGCAAAATCTAAGAGTGGGAATTAAGGCAAGAACAGGATTTAGGGAAAGAACAGGATTTAAGTCAAGAACAGGATTTAGGGCAAGAGCAGCATTTAAGGCAGAAGCAGGAAGGAAGGCAGGGCAGGGTTTCAGGCAGGAGCAGGATTTAGGGAAAGAGCAGGGTTTCAGGCAAAGGAAGGCAGGGCAGGGTTTCAGGCAGGGTTTGAGGCAGGGTTTCAGGCAGGGCAGGGTTTGAGGCAGGGCAGGGTTTGAGGCAGGGTTTCAGGCAGGGTTTCAGGCAGGGCAGGGTTTCAGGCAGGGTTTGAGGCAGGCTTTCAGGCAGGGTTTCAGGCAGGGTTTCAGGCAGGAGCAGGGTTTGA
>QUSF01000166.1:155819-174530 GCA_003676055.1 Chloebia gouldiae | reverse complement strand
GTTTCAGGCAGGGTTTCAGGCAGGAGCAGGGTTTGAGGCAGGCTTTGGGGCAGGATAGGGGTTCAGGCAGGAGCAGGCTTTCAGGCAGGGTTTGAGGCAGGGTTTCAGACAGGCTTTGAGGCAGGCTTTGAGGCAGGGCAGGGTTTGAGGCAGGGTTTGAGGCAGGGCAGGGTTTGAGGCAGGCTTTGAGGCAGGCTTTGAGGCAGGCTTTGGGGCAGGGTTTCAGGCAGGGCAGGGTTTGAGGCAGGCTTTGAGGCAGGCTTTGAGGCAGGGTAGGGGTTCAGGCAGGAGCAGGCTTTGAGGCAGGGTTTCAGGCAGGGTTTCAGGCAGGGCAGGCTCTAAGGCAGGCTTTGAGGCAGGGTAGGGGTTCAGGCAGGAGCAGGGTTTCAGGCAGGGTTTCAGGCAGGCTTTGAGGCAGGCTTTGGGGCAGGGCAGGCTCTAAGGCAGGCTTTGGGGCAGGGCAGGCTCTAAGGCAGGCTTTGAGGCAGGGTTTCAGGCAGGCTTTGAGGCAGGGTTTCAGGCAGGAGCAGGGTTCAGGCAGGCTTTGAGGCAGGGTTTCAGGCAGGGTTTCAGGCAGGAGCAGGGTTCAGGCAGGCTTTGAGGCAGGGCAGGCTCTAAGGCAGGCTTTCAGGCAGGGTTTCAGGCCGGGCAGGGTTTGAGGCAGGCTTTCAGGCAGGCTTTGAGGCAGGGTTTCAGGCAGGAGCAGGCTTTCAGGCAGGCTCTAAGGCAGGCTTTGGGGCAGGCTTTGGGGCAAGGCAGGCTCTAAGGCAGGCTTTGAGGCAGGCTTTGGGGCAGGGTTTCAGACAGGGTTTGAGGCAGGCTTTGGGGCAGGGCAGGCTCTAAGGCAGGCTTTCAGGCAGGCTTTGAGGCAGGGCAGGCTTTCAGGCAGGGTTTCAGGCAGGAGCAGGCTTTGAGGCAGGCTTTGGGGCAGGGTTTCAGACAGGCTTTGGGGCAGGCTTTGGGGCAGGGTTTCAGGCAGGGTTTGAGGCAGGCTTTGGGGCAGGCTTTGGGGCAGGGCAGGCTCTAAGGCAGGCTTTGAGGCAGGATTTCGGGCAGGGCAGGCTCTAACGCTCCCTGTTCGCAGATGCCGCCGCGTTCAGCTGCCGGGAGGTGCGCACCACGCGGTTCCTGACGGACGGGCCGTGCCGCAGCCTGAAGCCCGTGAAGGAGCTGCTGTGCTCGGGCCAGTGCGAGCCCTCGCACCTCCTGCCCAACTCCATCGGCCGCGGCAAGTGGTGGCGGCAGAACGCGCTGGATTTCCGCTGCATCCCCGCGCACAGCCGCACCCAGCGCGTCCTCATGGCCTGTCCGCAGCAGGAGACTCGGACTTACAAATTCCGAGCGGCCACGTCCTGCAAGTGCAAGCGCTACACTCGCTACCACAACCAGTCCGAGCTCAAGGACTTCGGCAAGGAGAGCGCCCGGCCCCAGAAGAACAAGAAGCCGCATCTCTCCCGAGCCAGGAGCGGCAAATCCAACCAGCACGAGCTGGAAAACGCTTATTAGCGGCGGCTCTGGCACGGACTAGCAGCTCCGGATGTTTCCTAAACCATCCAAAGGCACTCAGAGGCCGCAGCACGATGTTCTGACTGCAGTAGGTTCCAATTCCTTCTGCTAAGCTGGGTCAAAGGCTCACGTAGGCAAAAATCGATCAGATTGTAGCACTTATGGTCTGATGAGAGAACGAGATAAAGGCAGCTGGAGGCTCCCTCGAGCTCCACGGCAGTTTGTGTGTCCTGCACGAGTAGGAAGGCAGAGGAGAGGGAAGCTGCTGTGGGGACAGTCACGCTTTGCTAGGAATCATTCCGCTCACCCGATGTGAAAAGAGTGTTGAGATCCCTTTCCTGCACAAGGATGCGATTAGGGAAGCACCAGCAGAGTCTCTGAAGGAGCCCTAGGAAGTTTGGGGTAGCAGGGATTTCAGGTTACGGTGAATGAAGTCAAATTGTTGGGAAATTAACACGCTATTAGATGTCCTCATGCACCAGGTGTTTCCTCTCAAACACAGAATTCAAAATATGACACTGGCGTTCTCAAAAGAGAAGTAAAAGTGTGACAAATCTATTTCGTAGTTTTAATTAAAATATTATGGGGTCGACAAATTCAAAATTGAGATTTGGCTACTAAAATCATATTGATTTAAGAACAATAATTTGTTTTAGGGACAATTCAACAAATCCTCCTAAGTGGAGCAGATTTATGAAGAAAGATGCTCCTCTCAAACCAGATAACCTCACTGATGTTTGTCCTGTAAACAGCTAACATTATACATAGTTTAACATATAATATACTGATTATTCCTTATTTCCTAGAACATGTTTGACTTTAATATCAGCTTAGATACATCCATTTACATTTTCTGTTCTGTAGAGTTTGGAGTATCTGGCCACACACTCTGTAGCACTAAAACTGTGCCAACCAAGCTCTGTCAGTAAGGTGGTGGTTCTGCATTAAAAGTGAGCCTCTGCTAAGTCATGAATTCCTCTAGAAAAGTCTTTAGGATATGCAGCTTTGTTAAGTCTTTAGTTTGGCAGCAACTTTCCTTTACTTAGCCTCTCAACACTCAGACTAATGTTTGTGTTTTTCCATTAAAGGATATTGTTAGAAAGTGAATTGTCACATACTGTATAGTCCTGTAGAATTTATGCTGAAATAATATAAACTGTGGAAATTTGAAATGTTGATAGATTTTTCAGTTCTTTTATGTGGGACCAGAACCTAGAGAGAAAAGGTGTCATTTCAGAGAGTGAATTACATATTTATTTTTTTCCAGAAAATTATTTATGCAATGTTTAAACTGGTAGAGAACAAGAAGTAATACTGCTTTAAAAATATTTGTCTGTTATTTTTAATTTGAAATACATTGTTAATAAAGTAGAAACAATGATTAATTATAGAAAGACTCATTGATTTTCAGTTACAGTATAAAGCTGATTTCCTGCAAAGCCAGGGATTTATAGAACAGTCAGGGTGTCAAGTCCAGTTTCTGTGATCAAAAGTGTTGAGATCCTTAATTCTACCAACCTACACATCCCAAAAGAACCTCCATCCTGGAACTCCTTGCTCTGGTACAGGAAGTTTCTCATGGAAAAGTTCTTCCTGGGCAGATTATTTCCATATTCTCATTTCTGCTTCCCCCAGACATTTCCTGATTCGTGTGTTCACAACTGGATAAAGCCACCAAAGAAAACAATAAATCTGTGAACTGCCAGTCAAGAATTCTTGGTTGAAATCTGGTTGCTTCAGATTTTTGTCATTGAAAACAAAAAAGAAAAACAGTGTGGAATCCCCTTGCAAGGACTGCCAAGCAACAGTTAAAAGTTTTTACAGTTTGGCATTGTAGACCTATGCTCATTTTCATTTAATCTTTAAGAAACATTTTCCAATAAAGTCAGAGAAAACTGAGCTTGGGCTGCACATGCAGGTCTTTCAATGCAGATGTAAAGATGAGCAGCTCTTTCAAGACAACCAGTATATAACTTGTCCTTTCCTTATTATGACTTGATACATCACATAAAAACCCAAAATAAATCATTGTCACAACTGCAGCAACATTTTCCAGACTTATCTTTGCCATCATGAATTTGACACTTGAGGCCTAATTTTCAGAATTCAGTATGAGCACTGCAAGCAGTGCTGAAGTGAGAAAAGCAGCTCAGTTCTCTGGAAAGCTGCTCCACAGTCTCTCAAGCATCTAAAGTCAATGAAATATTGGTTTTTAAATATTCACTCTGATCAGCCAGTGAAAGAGACTTGCTCCACGTCACCTCAGACCCCAGCCTGGGTTTCAGGTAATTCAGAAGCATCAGGCCTGCTTCAGGTGAACCAGGAATGTCTTTCTCCCAAATATTTCATCTAGAAGAGGTCCTCTGACCCCAAAAAACATGCCCCATACAGTTCTTGTTTGCCAAAAGTGTCAGTGTCTCCTGCTGTTAAACTCAGAATCTTGCATTTTTCTGACTCACAATGTCAGGATTCATTCTTTGCAAGTCATAAAAGTTTTTACAAGAATCCCAGTGGGTGAAGAATCCTTTTATGCTGTAATTCCTCTCAACACCCATCCTGTTTGCAGTGACTTCTCACTGCTTTTAGCACAGGTTAAAGGTGGATGAGATGAGCAGCCTGCAGACATGACTGGTCTTCTATAATCTTCCTCCTGAAACAATCACCCCCAGCCACCACTTTTGCAATTTATGTTATCAGGAGAGGAACAGGAAATAGTGTTTTACTAACAGCTAGAAAAATCAAAATATAGGCTGTTTCAGAGATAGACTGCCACATTCTCCTCCACCACCACATCCACGTGGATTATTTCAGACAGAGAATTTGGGATTGTTTATTCATTTATTTATTTATTTTTGCAATCACCCTCTAGTCTTTAACCTCTAATATAGGTGTGCATAACCTGAGAGGAGAAAGCATCCCTAAGTGTGGGTTTGAGAAAATGTCTGTAGGAAATTTGAGTTTCTCTTTTACACAAATTATATACTTCCAGTTCTTTTCAAAGAATGGACAGTGACCTGCTGGGTGTTCCTTCTACAAAAGGAGATTAGATTAGATTATTAAATTAGATAGTTTGTCTTTGGAATTGTAAATTCTTCAAAAGAGAGTGAACATCCTCATTGTCACTTTTGCAATAAAATAGCACAATTTGGCATTGTTTAGGTGCTGCTGAGGTATCAGTTGTAACAGGTCACTGCTTTTACCCTCCCTTGGCTGGAGGCAGCTGCCCAGAACTGGGCAATGCCATAATGGGCAGTCCTCAGAAAAGAAATCAAGTCACTTTTTTTCAGACAGAATCCATGATTTCTCCAAATCTGCTTTTTCACCCCATTTTTATTCCCAACAATTTGTGTAAACTGTGGCACATTCTCTACAATACACTCACTGGCTTAAAATAGTCACTGTGCTCACTTCATTTCTTTTTCTGGCAAAACCAGAATTCTGCTGTAATTCAGTGAAAAATAAATCTACCAGCAGAAGAAGGACCCTGCTGGTATCCACAAGGCCCCAAAGATTTGCACAAGGTTCATCTTTTTAATTAGAAATTGCACAATAAAGAGCATAGCTTTATCCAGTGAGCTCCTAGGCCCAGAAACCCATCACATGTGTGTTCTGCAAGTGTGGTTGAGAAAGTCAGCATTGTGAAATACAGAAGGCATAAACATGTATTTTTTTAGCCATATGACATCAACTTATAATTAGCTTGTTTCACTCAAATTAGTGCAGCATATGGGCACACAGAACAACTTTTCTATAATAAACAGCCTGAAAAGCCTTAAACTAGCATATAACATATTTATATGTAGCTGGAGCTTGGATTGAACATGCTGTGCAGCTGGAACCTGAAATTTGATCTGGAACTCCCCTTGATGGGCCAGTAATGGAAGTCCACTTCTAAAATAAGTCAGCATTTAAAATAAAGCCAGCACAAATTGCAGAACTTGCAGCACATGCAGCCAATGTCATTTAGTTCCACAAAACAGTGCAGCTGCTCCCTGCAGTCCCAGAGCCACCAAAAGAAAATTCAACTCCAAGTTTTTTCAAGGGATTAACATTTTTCTTCCCTGTATAAACAGATTTTAACACTGCATGCTGGAGAATCAAGCAGCAGAGTTCCATGGACAAGGCTCATGATGCTTTGCTGCCATTTCATTGCATTGGGAATATGGGGCTTCACTGTAATTTTTTATATTATTCACCAAAATGAATTTTACTCTGGGTGGAGTATAACAAACACAGTGTGTCTCAAGACCAAAGGGAGGAAGTTATGCTGATTTTTCTGTCTCTGTTAAGCATTTCTGATGCTGCACCCTGAACTGGTTGTTTCTTTCAATCCTAAAAGCTTTCATTGTTCTTCCATGAGAGCAAGTTCTTACTGTAAAAAGAGGATAATAAAACGAATCAGTAAAACCTGAATAGAGATAAAGCTCATGAACACATGCCCTGCTAATTCTGAAATGTAACAAACACAAAGAGAACCTTTAAAACACCTCACCTTTACCACATTACAGTGTACAGATAAATTGAACACTTCCAGGATGGGGGAGCCACAGCTTCTCTGGGCAACCTGTCCCAGTGCCTCACCACCCTCACAGTAAAGAATTTCTTCCTCAAATCTGACCCTCTTCCAGTTTAAAACCATTGCCCCTGGCTCCCTGATGCAGAGTCCTGTCCATGTTTCCTCTAGACCCAATTCAGGTGTTGGAAGTCTGCTCCAAGTTCTTCTGGAGCCATAAAAATCCATTTTAGCCCTCCCAGGTGAGTGTGTGGTGTGAATCTTTTTTTATTTTTTTTTTTTTTATTTTTTTGCCCCATATTGGCCACTTAGATTACAGCTGATTCCAGTGGGCCTGTCGTGACACTTGGGAACTCACACTTCAGATGGAAATGGTGAATTTTCTGATGAACTTTGCTCTGTTCTTGGTGTCCATCGTTTTCATCTCAAAGGGGAGTAGCCCCAAGTCCTTGGCTGAGTCCTGAGTCCCAAATCCCTGAGTGAGTTACAAACCCAAAGCCATGCACCTCCCACTGGAGACTCCCAGCCCAGGATGTTTGGAGCATTAACCCTAAGGCTCCAGCTTTCTAGTTCATGGCTTTCCAGGCAAATTAAATATACTCTCAAACCAAGCAATAACAGGGTGTTTATTTCATGGTTATCAAGCCCCTCAATTAAACAATCATTATCACTCCCCCAACAATTTAATGCTTGCAGCATGAGGTTATTTCAATTAAGAAAAGAGCTCAGCTCTGCCTAAATAAATAAGTGATGTCATTTTTCATTCAGACCTCCAGATTCTTTGGTGCAAAAACTTCCCTTAGGAGAGGTTTTGGGACACGGTGGCTCCTCTGAGACTATTTACATCTCTCAATTTCTCTAATCTCTTCTTCCTTCCTTCCTCCTGTCTATTTCCTTCCCTTTCACTATAAACTGGCCAGTATTTAACTCTAATGCTTCCAGTCTGCCCAACATGCTTTTAGAATTGGGTGGTTGTTGGTTTGTTGTTTTGTTGGTTATAAAAAAACCAGAAATAAGGTTTAATTTAAGGTAATTACTTCCCCATTTGGAGAGTTCTGCTATTTGCAGGGCCTTATTTTTTTTCCCTAGTCAAATTAGCAGGAGAAGTTAGTTTTAAAAGTGATAGTTTTCTCCTAAAATTGTTCTTCAGATTAAGGGTAGAGCTCAAAACCAGAAACTTCTCACTCATGTTGAATTTCTGTATGTCTAGAAACAAAAGTGGTGCTATCAGAAAATTATTGAGGGAAGGAAGAAGACAAACAATGACATAGACTTCCAATGAAAATATGTATTTAAACTGATCACCAATTAGTGATGGGCTTCCAAATAAATTAATCTTTAAATCAGAAGTGTCCAGAATCCTCCTTGGAGTCAAAAACGGGCCCATTGGAAAAGATACTTTTCTCTAGGACTGTTTTTATTTTTCAGCTGTAATCTCTAACATGGCATTGAGAACTCACAGTGAGTCATAGGGATTGAACTTGCACTTTGTGGAAATAAAAGTGTGAATAAATGCACATATTCAATGGAGCATTGTCCACTGGTAGAACTAAGGGAATAGGACATCCTTAGTGGGAAAATTGGCATAAGTTCAGAACCCCAGCATCACACCCTCAGACAGATCCCTTTCTTCTATGTGGGGTGATGTCTGAATAACCTGTAAGGATTTTAATGAGTCCTTCATTATTTTGGGGGGTTGGAACCCCAAAGGGGCCACTGGATGTGTGCAGCTGCTTTGGAGCACAGTCTGAGCTGGCAGTGTGCATGTGAGCAATAAACCCAGCCCACATCCAATTTCCTCTGAAGTTACAGAGCCCTCAGATCTGCAATTCTGGCTTGCCATCACCCTCTATTTACTGAAAAACACCACTATGATTTTGAAGTATGTGTTACATATAGCCATGCCAAAGGATCTTGAATTCACTTGTATTTCTCTGCAAACAGTGGAAATATAAATTCTAATATATATTTAGAGTGCAGATAAAATGACAGGCCAAGGGGTTTTCATGCAAACGTTTTTATGGGTGGTCTTTGGGTAAATTACAGTTTTGGTAAAACTTCTTTGGACCTGGCTCTTCAGGGAGACCTCACACACAAGTCTGGTGAAAGGCTGGTTCAGAAATCATGAAAAAAAATTTAAAAAGCAAAACCCAAAAACCAAAAGCAGGAAGAAAGTAATGTCCAAGAGATAACTGCAACTGATATGGGTTTCTGTGGAGCTGTACTTTTTGATATCTAGCTCCTAAGATGGTATTTAGAGGACAATCACCCAGATTGCATTTATAAGGATATAAGTTTTAAAAGAAGTTTAAAAGTTTAAAAGATCTTCTATGTATGAAAGGCCAAAAAAGCCACACTGATCATCCAGAAAAAAATATATTTAGCAATAATAACAGAAGGATTCTTCACATCTGCAGCCAAATGCAATTTAAAATTAGTTAATTTTCAAAATTTTCACTCTGAGTTACTGAGCAGTATAGAGACATACTTAGCTTCAAGAAGCACCTACATAAAGGATATAGATGTGAAAGAAATAAATGGAAGTAGAACAGGATAAATATATTGCAATTGTGTGGCAATGTATTTGTTGAGAAAGAAAAGCAGTTGGAATATTGGTAAGGCAAATCAGAAAAGTATAAATGGATGTGAGTTACTGAGTCCATTCTGTTTAACTGACCAAAACCTTGAGCCCTGTGCATGTTTGGTGTTTTGTGTCCTAAATTACAATATCTGGCAAGAAAAAAAAATGGGGTTGTCTTTGATCCTTAGTAAAAGCAGACTGAGAAAATCCCTTCATAATTAGTTAATAGTTCATGGGGCTAAAATTGTTGTTGTAGCACGATCTGTGGGAACAACAGAGGAGAAACATTTCCTGCAGAAAGAATGCTGAAGTTTAATTACTCCACATCACACGAGGGAGAATTTCAATTTTTAGGGCCCTGTGTTCAGGCAGTTACTAGGTAGCCAGCTTGTAGTGGAATATTGATGCTTTATTCTAATCTCTGCTGTGCCAGAGAACAGTGCAGGGGCCTCATTCTCATGATGGGGTAGGAGGAATGCTGCACATTTCTTAGGTCTTATCATCATGTACATTGCTATGCCAGGCAGTTTAATTAATAACTGTCGACATCTTGTCATTTATCATCACCCAAACAGGAGGCAAGGACCCTTCCATGTGCATGCTGTACAAATAAATTAAAATTGTCTCCCCCAGTCTCACGGCTTTGCTGCTGTCACTCACTCGTGTTGTCCTTCCTGCAGTTCAAAGAATTGCATCTTATCTTGCTCCCAGGACTGGGCAGCTATTTCTGTCCTGTAAAACAAAAATACATGCAAGCCTCGTGGATAATCAACAGCAGTATTGCTGGGGAGAATTAAATTATTCAGTTCACCAGAAAACATTTAGCACTAGATTTTAAATGTCAAACTGCTTGATTATTAGATTATTGAGTTCACCAGAAAATGTTTATTTTAATATACTACAAGGAAGTACATTTTAATGTCTTCTAGATTTTAAATGTGCTACAAGGGAGACTCTTTCATGAGCAAAGAAATCCAGAAACACCACAGTCAGATAATGGTGTCAAATTAGCTTTTTCACTGACTTTAAATGTCATCAGGGCACTATTTTATTTTCATATCACAAAGCTAAATACTAACTAGTTCATGTAAGTAAATTGCTCATCTTTCTTTGGCATCACATGCAGCACATAGGAGCACTCTGGGTACTGTAGAAGATTTCGTTCCCAACAGTCAGGCCTAAAAAACTTTCTGTGAATGCTTTGATTCTTAATAGCAATTTGCAGGGAAAACCAATTCCAGCTGAAATGAGAGGGGCAGTGTGATTGACACACTCCCAAACATTTTTGGTAAATAAAAATAAAAAGTTTATTAGATGTCCTCTATCATCAGGGACACTGCAGGCCAGGGACAGCACACAGGGAGACAGGAGCCCCATAGATATTATTATTTAAGTTTTAAAAAAACCCCAAACTCCATTTGCTCTGTGCATACACTGAATTGTGAGAATTGTCCATGATAATTTGTGACTGCAGACAGAGCTCTCTGTGTCTGTGCAGGACAAAGATGGAGCATCTCTGTTTCAGCATCTCTGGCTGCCTCAGCCGAGCTCCTGAAGGGCAGCAGGAGGAGATGGGCTCCTGCAGGGACCACCAGAACCTCCAGGCAGAAGAAGGTGCTGGCTGCCTTCAAAGAATCACATTAAGCTGCAACTCTCTAAGGTATTTGTTAAAGCCACCAGGATGATTCAGGCCATGTTTTCATCAGGAAAACAGCTGAGAAAATTGTGGCATATGGCAGTGTTGGAACCCTGGGTGCTGAGAATTTCAGATTTTCTGTGCTGATAGTCACTGACCCCCAGGAGAACACTGCACTGACCTGAGGCCGTGGAGAAGCTTCCAAAATGGAATGATAGAACTGGGATTGTGGGGGTGGAGTTTGGATAGGAGTGTGTGATATCACAGGGTGAAAAAATTAGAGTTTAAGGGTTTAGAATATAGTAATAGATATAAAGCAAGATGGAGGTTTTAGGGTGGAGGCTGCTCCTTCTTCTTCACCTTCTTCTCCACTTTCTTCTACACGGGTTTGGGTGGTTTTATGTAATTGGATGAAAAGGTCCCCATTGCAGCCATGGGTGGTTGGTTATTGGCTTAAAAGTAAAAATAATTAAGGTAATTTCTTAATTAGACAGCTTATCCTTAAAAGACCTTATAGAGAGAGACAGGGCTCCATTTTTTAGTTTGTTAACATGAGGTGCTGTAGAACTCACACCTTGTGAGACTGTAACAGAGATAAGAACTAACAAACATCTGAATCCAAACAAGAAATACCATCTCACACATTAATCCTGACTTTGGCAGAGAAAAGAAGCAGAAGAAAAGAAGCAAAGGAATCCACAAGGCAGCGTGACCCTCTCAGGTGTCCCAGCTCTGTCCCTTAGGCTGACCCCACGTGCAGGAGAGCTTCTGCAGCACTGGCAACGTGTCCCTTTCAAACCCTACACCAAAATTGCATGAAGAGAAGACACAAACACCAGCCAGCACACAGGTACGTGCAAACAAGAAAATCTTGCACCAGAACTTGTGACATCCTCTTGTCTAAAATGTCACAGGGCCAGAAAGCAGCAGGCACGAGATGGAGCAAAGGACGGAGTTTTCACCTGCCAGCCTGAGCAGCAGCCCATGGCAGACCTCAGGTGTCAAAGAGCTGAGCTGTGAGTGCATTTTAATAATGAGATGTGGTAATTCTGGCCCCTTCTGGCTGCAGAAAATTGCCCTGTTTGGCTGGAGCCAAGCTGAAATAGCACGTTGGGCATGCATCAGGAAATGACCTCAGAATATACGAAGCCTCAGCCTGTAGGTGATAAGTAAGGGCCCAACAAATTAATCTCCTCATCTGCATTCATCTTTGGATGCTGCTCTGTGCCAGGCCACAGTGTGTGGGCTGGAGCCTATTTTTTTTCATTTGTCTAAGTTAAATTGGTGGTTTGAGTTACTATGATACAAATGTTCTATTCTGTGCTGTCTGCATGGCAGATTGTTCTCACTGAAATAGGAAGAATAATCATGTCATATTTGACAGACCTGTGGACAAATGATTATGAGCCTTCTTTTGTCAATATATCTGGAGTTATACATCACATTAGTCTGGTGAAGGGAATTCATGGACATCCTCTGTCTATTTTCCATTAATGGCAAATATTTTTATTATTAAGTGTAACTTAATTATTTATTATGCCATTCAGAATCCACTCACTTCTACAGTCTAGCTCTAAATTGCATTCCTCACTGTATTATTAAGGCCTTTCAAGATCAAAAATCACATCTAAGTGAAATGGAAAAAACGAGTTGCCTTAGATTCATTATTGAAACTTAGGTATGTTATTAAAAAAAGAAAAAAAATTACTTCACATTACTTTATAGAGAACAATCCACCCTCCATTTCAAAGAAATACATTTCTTTTTCGAAAATATGTCAGTAAATTTTGCTGTCCTCTGAATGTTTCAGCAGCAGAAAGAACAGAATCATTCTGACTCTCCCTTTTTTCCCTGACACACACACAGTGACCCTACTGCAGGCATAAGGAGGACAGGCAAACATTTCCTCTGCCTCTATTCCATATTTCTTGTGTTCATGTTAGAGATAGCAAATGAGGGATTTTGATGTTTTCTCCAAACCTATTATTTATTCTGAAAACTAAATGCTTTAAGGCACAGGAAGCCCAGTTTGTGTGCAGAGTTTTTAGACTCTTCAATACATTAATGAATATGTGCTCAAGACACAAAGACCCCACAGATTACTTTGAGAAATAATCCTGTTACATCAATATCTGTCCTTAATGATCAATTTCTAACTATTTCTAATTATTAATTTCATGATAAAAATCATGACAATAAGCAGAGGAGATTATATGTAATATAAATAATTTTCCAGCTCATTTTCTTTGTTGTGCAGACAGTAGCTAACAATATATTTAATAACTGATCCCTGAATGGTGGTTACACATGACAGTTGTACCAAAAGTTAATTTTCTGTTTGTCTGTACTTTCTAGAAAAGTGGAAATTATTCTTTTTGGATGAAATCTAAGGCATGCACAGATGGGAGTATAAGTGATTTTTACAGGTACAAACACATGAATATTCCTATTGTAAGACTATATTAGTTTAGTTTCTTCTACCCTTTCTATTTGGCAATAGATTTTTACTCCACAAACCACTGAACCAAATGCCTCTCAAATAAGAGCACCCTGCTGGTATAAGCCCAGGGAAGGAGGCTTCAAGGCAAAAGTTTGTGGCAGATGACACAGAAGGAAAAAAAGGATTTTTTTTTTGTGCCAGTGGGTATTGCAGGAGGGGCAGTTTGTGGGAGGATTCTTTCTGAAGCACTCCCCAATATCTTACTCCAGCACTGAAAGCCAGAGTGGTGCATAGCTCTGCTTTGGACAAATACAGAATTACCTGCCTTCCAAACTGAGCTGGACTCCTTAGGTGAGCCAAATGCCTGAGAAGAAACAGCAGCAGAGAGCAAATTCCATAACAGAAAGACCCTGTGCAGCATTAGCTCTGCTGGAAGCCTAGGAGATTAGAAAATATACATTTACCTATCATAACTCATGCAAAACCCCAAGCTCCCAGTGGTCTGAAGGCCTAGGACTGACTCCTGTGGGTAATTCTTACTCCTGCAAACACACATCTAAAGTTGGTAAAAGTATAAGAACTTACAAATCAGGTTTTTTTTATTTGCTTCCGTGGTTAAAAAAAGTTTAACACTTTAAACTAGGAAAATTCTTCATGTTCTAAAGGAAATTCAATATGTTCATGCACATTTGGATGGCTAAACAAATTGAAGCATAAAATGTTCACTATTTCTGCACAGTGGGTGAGGCAAAGGTACTAACTTAAAAGTTACCAAAAAAATTAAACTGGCCCTTAACATCTATACACACTAGGATTTAATCCACCATCCCCTGCTGATGATACACAAACCCAAGTGATTTATAGATGGCCTTCCAATGGTAATGTGGTAATGAAGGGGGATTGATATTCCATCTGTGGGGATAGATATTCCATCTGTGAAAGCCCAAAGCTCTGTGGCACAGAATTCTCCACTTTGGCTACAAGGCCAGACACAAAAGCATTTTTACAAGGAAAGGGGAGAGAAAAGGAGTCAGAAGCTGATTTATTCATTACCCCGTACAAGAGCATAACACTTTGAAATTGTCACTGAAAAAAACAACTGCAGCTATAGGGATTAGAATTCAAATATTAGGAAAAGAAATTTGCTTTCTAATAATCTGGACAAGGGAAGAATTCAGGTTTAGCTTATGCTTGCTATCCTTTTGTTGACACTTCTGTTTGCTGAAATACCCTGCACAGCCTTGTGCTGGTGTGGCTTGGTCACCTCCCAGGGTCACTGTGACCTCTCAGAAAACACCAGACTGGTGAATCCACAGAGCTCCTTGCTCCAGGACCATGGTGGTAGAACACTCAGTCCTCTGCTCTGTTCCTGCTGCTGGGTTTCTGCTGGGAGGGGACCAGGAGGGCCCCTCAGGGCTGTTCTCTCGAATGGCAGCCCAGCCACTTGGGCTTCAGCAAAAATTCTGCCTTCAAACCCTAATTACTGCGCTGGCACAGCACTCTGAGTGGTTTTTCTAATTGTTTGTATTTATTTGCAAACTATCTACTGCACAGGGTCCTGTGATAAATATAATTCCACTCATGGCTAATTCGATGCTTTTTTGGGGGAAGAAGGGAGAGTAATTTCATGGTAAACCATAATTACTGGTACAAGAAGTACCTTAATTGCCAATCCAAACTGAGGGAGTAGCTGAGGCTCGAATCAGCCTAATTAGAATTCTACTTGTTCATAATAAATAAGTGGTAATTACTAATTGGACCTAGCCTACAGTATTCTAAAAGTGTGGATTTAATGTCAGTTTGTGTTTAATTTTGGCCATTTCCTACTTGCAGTGGACTGAAAGTCCAGCACAGAACTGAACAGGGCAGAGGCCTTTGAGTCTTCTCCTGCTGTTGGCTTCTAGTGGCAGAAGTGACAATTTAATAATGCAATTTATCACTGTTGAGTGCTGAGCTCCTGAATATCTAATTCAGCTGGAGGTGTAAGACATAGACACCTGTATGGTGGAAAGAGTGGAAAAATCCTTTCAGCTTTCAGGTCCTTGTTCCTCACCTTTTCTGATGAAACCACACTCTTTCAGGGGTTAAAAACATCTTATATTAAGATTTGGGTCATTTATGGCTAGAAACCAGGGTTTCTGATTGCTGCCAAATAAAAAGAGAAATATTATTACAACATACTGATAGCTTGGCTGTTGGATTAAGCCCAATCTCTGACCCAGAGATGGGGCACCTGAGAGGTGTTTTAAAAGCTATTCTTCCATTTTCAGTCTCATGTGAAGGGTGAGAGACAATATAGGTGTTATAATTCACCATCATCATCAGAAGCCAGCTATTTCCTAATTACAGCACACTGTAAGTGTTTCTTGGCCTATCAGCTTTTGCCACCCCACGCTGTAAATGCCCTAAAGCAAATCATCTAAAATTACTCCCTGTGGGTCCTACTACAGTGCATCTTTCATAGTTCTGTTTCTCCTTCTATCGAACTTTAAAAACTCTCTACAAATTCATTTCCCACACTTGGCTCCAGCTGTTTATCAAATATGTATTTAATCCCAAGCATAAATCACATTGTGCCTGCAAGGAGAGAGCCAAGCAGGGGCAGCCTCTCCTCCCAGCACCAGCGACAGGAGAACAGGAGCAGCCTTGAGCTGCACCCAGGGAGCTCCAGGCTGGGCAGGAGGGAGAATTTCTTCCCAGAAAAGGTGATGAGACCCTGGCAGGCCCAGGGAGGTCCCTGGGTGTGTCTGAGGAAAGCCTGGAGGTGGCCCTCGGTGCCAGGCTGTAGGTGATGAGGTGGTGCTGGCTCACAGGCTGGACTCTGAGGTCTTCTCCAACCCGACTGACTCTGTGACAGCAGACAGCAGATACAGGGATATCTCCCACTCTTCTCCCCACACTCCACTGACCTCCAAAACTGAGATACTCTCACAGGCCTGAAACAACACTAGCAAGCAGAAACAAAGCATCATAAAAGTATTTCTTCCAGGTTTTCCTTTTTTTTTTTCCCTAAGAACTCACTGGTTGGTAATGGGATTATGTTAGACCTACAAACACATTCTAACTGGTGGTTGATACATGTGACCAGCAGATTTGAGAACAAGAACATTAAAGTAATAAAATTTCAAAGATTTTCATTTCCAGCAAACCTTACCAGTCTACTGATCTTTACCACTAATGGGGAGCTGAAGATTTATTAATTACAGCTAAAAAACGCAGCTAAAAGCAACTGTGGGAATCAGAAGAGGAATATTGTGGCACCAAGCTGGTCTTGCAGGGCTTTCTAGTGAGTCAGAGTGATGTTAACCAGTCAGCCTGGCTGCCAAGAGAGAAATATCCCACCCAAACCCCAAATTCCAGGGTGCTCCATCCAACCTGCCAATAGCCCTGTATCCTCCTAGCCACAGCTGGTCACTGTGGAACAGACTTTGGAATCAGAAGCTCCTCTTTACCCCTTTTATTTTTATTTATCCTTTTATCTTTAGCTTTTTTCCCTTTTTTTTTCTTTTTTTTTTTTCTTTTTTTCTTTTTTTTTTTTTTTCCCTCAATCTTAAGTCCTTCAGAAATAAATAGAATTCCTTGGGGGTTTTTTTAGATCACCTTCTGTTCTCATAGCTTCTGGGCAAATACTTCCTTATTTGCTCGAGGGCTTAAGGCCCTGGGAACCCAGCAAGGGGCAAGTGGAGGAGCTGCTCACACTCTTTCTTACCAAGATAAAAATCACTTTTTCTATCAATCAAACCCTACATGAGGCCTCCTTCAACCTACAGGCTCCTCACCTTTGTTTTATGATCCTGCCAGTCACTGTCATGGCAACAACAGAGACCATTCCACTGAGGAAACTGCCACTTTTTGGGCTAGCCAGCTGCTTGGCACTTTAAAAAATAAAGCATCCAATAGAAAAAAATTAAATTTTTTTATAATCATGCATGGAACTAAAAAATAATAAGACATGAAAATGTGAAAATTAATTTTTTTCTCCATAAACCATAATTGTTGCATCCTGAGTCAAGTTTGCTTCACAGTCTGAGCAATAAAGAACAGGAGGGAGTGTCCCAGTCACCTTTGAGCACAGAATTTTGTTCCTCACACACATTTCTCCCACAATAGCCCAATGACCAGAGAAAAATTAATGTCTCCCCTTACCCCCAGACAACAATCTGGAAAACACACAATTTGCAGCAGGGACTTAAATAAATAAGATATATAGTTATATATAGTGTTTATTTTTATTTTTATTTTTATTTATACCTATATAACACTATATATAGTTATATATAGTTATATATATAGTTATATATAGTGTGTATATATATAGTAATATATAGTGTATATACATATACAGTGTATATACATATATATGGTGTGTGTGTGTATATATATATAATTTATAAGCATAAAATAAAACCAAATAAGGAAAAAGCCACAGGACAAGGACTAAAACAAGGGAACAAAGGCGAGGGAGAGCATAAATTCAGCAAATCTGGGAACAGCCTTGTCCCTGCAGCCAAAAGCCCCACAAGGCTCAGGGAGCCTGAATGTGCTGCCACTCCTGAGCTTGCCCTTGTTCTATTGAAAAAAAAAAAAGTCTCCAAAATTCTCTTTTGAATAAAATTCAGGATTTATAAAAATCCTAATTGATAAATTTATAAATTTTAAATATATAAATTTTTATACATTTATAAATGTATCAAATTTAAATTTTCTATTTTATTAATTCTATAAATTCATAAATATTCTTATTTTAAGTCCTGGGTTTAAATGTGTGAAGCCATGATTTCCCTCCTCCTTTGCCATTAGCTGCAGGGTGGGGTGTCTGACCTTGTGTGCTTTTCCTGGCTCTACACTTCAGCATTGGCCTTTCCTACAAGAATTGCTCCAGCTGGGAATTTATTAATTAATATATTTATTATTTATTAATTTATTTATTTATCCCCGTGCTCAGCTGTGGGCTTCTTTCCCACCAAGGGGTTCCTCACTGGTTTTTCTTGCCCCTGAGCTGGAAGCATCCTCCAGCTCTCAGCTGCACCGTGAGGCTGGGGAAGCAAATCCTGCCCGTGGGGTGTGGAACAGACTGTGGAAAATCCATGGAAATTCCCACATTCACCAGGCAGTGGGCAGGTGCTGCAATCCAGTTGTTTTTGGGGTTTTTTAAATTATTTTTGTATAAAAATAAAGAATAATGGAAACCCTTGATAAAGCATCTTCATGCTTTTAGCCTATTTTTATCTGTTTAATTTTTTTTATTTATTTCTAAGTGGAAGGAGGGGAGGGGGAAGAGGTCATTTTATTTAAACCTCAGCCACAATTTCCCAGTTTTTCTTCACCCAGAATTTCAGGTAGACGTCTCCACCTCGTGGCGTGAAAACAAAGTATCCTTCGAAAAATTCTGACTTGCTATTTTATGCAAAGGCAGCGGGATAAAACAATTTCTGTAAATTATATTCCAAAGCAAACTGTGCCCATAAGCAGCACACCTCCAAAAATTCAGGGAGGAAAAAGTTTTTGTCTACACATAAACCAAGGAGTTTATATATTAACATGATATAGATTATATGTGTTATCTTTTAATATATAATATGAAGTATATATTTTTATATTATATATTGTATTATATATAATACAATATATAATTATATCATTATATATAATATAGTATAATATATAATAATTGTAATAATTATATATATTTATATATTATATATAATTATTATAACTATCTATTATATATAATTAAAATAACTATCAATTATAATGATAATTATTATAGTATATATCCTATATATAATTATATTATATATAATTATATAATTATATAAAATATAATGCGTTATTATATATTATTATTATAGATAATCATATATATTATATATAATAATTATATATAATTTTATAAATTCTATATTATGTTATATTACATTACATTACTATTATATTGTATTGCATTATACTACATTACATTACTATTATATTGTATTGCATTATATTGTATTATATTGCATTATATTATATATATTATATTAATTATATTATAT
>QUSF01000166.1:112705-146149 GCA_003676055.1 Chloebia gouldiae | reverse complement strand
CCCTTCCCTTCCCTTCCCTTCCCTTCCCTTCCCTTCCCTTCCCTTCCCTTCCCTTCCCTTCCCTCTTCCCTTCCCTTCCCTCTTCCCTTCCCTCTTCCCTTCCCTCTTCCCCTCCTCTCCTTTCTTCTTTTTAAACTGGCTGTAAGTAGAAAAACCTGCCCAAGATGATTTGTCCTTTCACACATTTGTCATTTCTCACATTCTGTTGTTAAAACTGAAGCAGCTGGGCCACGTTTCCACTTCTGGAATCTCACAGAGCCTCAAGCCATGGATAAGGATTTTATCTCTTGACAATACCCTGTGGCACGCGGTGTGGTTGAGAGATTCCAAGCTACACAACCTACTCTGCTCCCAGAAATACCCAAATATCCATTTTAATTTATTCCCACTGTCTTTTGGGGATGCAGACTGGTGGAACTGCCCCTTGGAAAGGGAATCCTTCCCACAGGGCTGTGCTGAGCTCCCATGTACTTTGCTCTGGCTCCTTGTTTATAGTTTCTGCCATGTGCTGAAGGTTTTGGGGAGCTGCTGCACCCTCCACGTGTCTCTGAGAGCAGCAGACACCCCAGGGGAGCCCTTCAGTTCCAGGCTCCCAGGAGCTGGTGGCAAAGTTCCCAGCAAGAGATCCACACTTCAAATCCTGCTTCCCCCACTCCCTGACAAGTCACACTTGTGAAATGTGAGAGTGTGTCTGTGCAGCACAAAGGGGATTGTTAAACTGAGGGCAAAAACAGAGGCAGAAACTCGTGGAGGTTTGTTCCTGTGCATTCCCCATCTTTTTTTTGTGGATTTCTGAAGTAGCAAAAGCAGCATGGAACAAACCAAATTCCCTGGGAGTGGACAGCAGTGCCACGCTGCTCCCTCGTGCATTACCAGACCTGTGTTTGATTTCTCCTTTTCTGATGGGCACAGATAAGGTCAGATCAGTCACAAAACCTCACAGATTTCTCCAGTTTTACTACTTTGGCCACCAAAATGACACCTAGAAGATGAAGCTGCACATTGCGCTCATGTTACCATTTTGCTTATAATTTCTGTGTAGAAATATTATTCTACGACACACAGAACTGCATTGTGTACTGGTTACACACAGAAATTAAGTAACTAATTCTCAGCTTAAAAAAATGCTACTACCATGTTTAGTTCAGGGAATCTAGCAGGAGGAGCAAGAGGGGAGAAAGAGTCAAGGAATTCACAAAACTGACTCCCTGAAACACTGGCAGTTTGGACTTTGCTCACTAAAAGAAATGCATTTTTCCTTGAATGCTTGGAGATTCTTTGAGCACCAATTTTAAAAACACAGGAGAAAAGAAAACAAAATAAAAAGAATAAAATTAAAAAGGAAAAATAATTTAAAAAATAAAAACTAAAATAAAAAGAAAATAAAACTAAAAAGAAAAATATTATTAAAAATTAAAAAAGGGTTGCCACAGTCTCAACCAAAGTCAGTTTGTGTTTGCTTATCATAATTGATACAGCATCACTTTGGCTATTGCTTGAAATTTGGCTTTGAAATACGACTCTTGACTACATTGCAGAAATATACAGGAATAGCAAACAGGTTTTTCAGGACAGCACAATGACAAAGATGATTCTGTCATGTACACAGACACCAGATCTGCTTGTAGTTTTCATTCAGCAAGGATTAGAAAAAGTTAAAAACCAAGGTGTTCAAGGTGGGTCTGGGCAAAAACCACTGTTTCTCTGCTTTTGCTTGTTTTACTGCTCCCATCCCTGGTATTTCCAGGCCACACTCCACAGCTGAGGGTGCTCACTGAGTGATTTGTTCTCATGTTCTGCACCAAAGCTGGGCACCCTGCACTCCTGACATCCTGCATGCACTTGGCTGCCTGCTGCATGGTAGATCAGGGCAGGGTGAAAATGTGTGTATAAGGAATAAAAGTAAAAATGTGGGGAAGGAAACTTTTGATGCAGTGGCAGCAAGGAATGAGAGCTTCTTTCCCACAGCTGTTCTGTGCCTGCACAGTCCCAGGCAATTCTGACACCAGTCCCCATCCTCACTGAGCTGTCCCAGCTCTGTGCTCTCAAAACCAAGGCTGGCAGCACCACTCAGTCATGCTGAGCTCGTGAGGCATAAAGAAACATCTTCAAGCTTCCACTGAGCCCTTCAAGGAGCTGTTTAATCTCTGCAGCTGCACACGTTCACACACATCAGCATGACCACAACCACACCCGTGTGCTTGCCTCTTAGAGAAGCAGAACTCGAGCAGGAAGGCAGAAAGCAGCAGCAGGTCACGGAAGGAAAGGACAGCTTTCACCAAGGAGCAGCTGCGGGAGCTGGAAGCTGAATTTGCCCACCACAACTACTTGACGAGGCTCCGGAGGTACGAGATAGCTGTGAACCTGGATCTCACTGAAAGACAGGTACTTCCCAAAGCCTCCCCCGCTCCTTCTTCCTCCCCCACAACTTCTCCCTAATGCCAAACCCCAGATTTGTTACTCAAGGGTCTGCTTTTGCAATGGCACAGAGGTATTTTAAAACAAAGCTTTCCACGTTCTTTCAAACACCTTCATTACACATTTCTATAAGTAGTTAATAATTTAATTCTGTTTCTCTCAACTAAAGATAGACCTGGTAATAACTGGTCTCTACTGAGTTCTTGTTTACCACCATGCATTGGTGCACATTGATATATCAAGGTTTACATGTGCAATATGGATATCACCTTAGACTTTGACTAACAGGAAATTATTCAAATGAATATTTGATACATGCATTCTTCCTGGGTCAGCTGGTATTTTGAGGTGGTAAGGAAAGACAATTATACAGAACTTTGTGGAGAGAGGTATTTCTGTTCTCTCGTTGTCATCTCAGTCCAGGTTTCCTTATCAAGGCTGCATGGACAGCAGAAGAATTGCATTATTATGTGAGGCAAATTAAAATTCCAGAACCATTAGATTGGATGGCCTAGATGTTAAAAATACATGAGAGTCATTGTGCCTTATTTGACATGAAGACATATTCTAGGCAAAGCACTCGTACTACCTTTGAGGGTTTCAGAGGAACATCTGTGTGGAACATTTTAGAAAGAATTGTTCCACTCTGTGTTAGAGAGATGGCTTAGACAAATTCTGTTCACCTTTTCTTCCAGAATTCCACAAATCATCTGCCTACACACATATGCATAGATCTGCTTATACAGCTCAGGTTGAGGCAATAAATAATTATTTTCTCTTTATCACCCAGGTCAAAGTATGGTTTCAAAACAGAAGGATGAAGTGGAAACGTGTTAAAGGTGGGCAAGCAGTGCCCCTACACGAACATGACACAGAGGATGTGGACTCTGCTGCCTCCCCCAGCTCTGAGTAGTCCCTGCAGCAATGGGAGAGGAGTTTGGAGAAAGTCATTGATCAGAATGTGGGTGCAACTGCTTAGAATCAGCTACACAATGAGATCACCCTGCCTGGCAATCCTGTAGCCCATAGTCTTTAAAATGCTTGTGGTTACAGAGGCAATTAAAGAGCATGGGGGGCAAAAAGCCAAAGGAGAGCATGGTTTTGATTTTTGTCTCTCAAACTGTCTTACTACCACAGATGTGTCTACAGAAAAAAAAACAAAGAAAAAAAAAAAACCAAACACTGAATGTAAAACAGGAGTAATGTTGTCGAGACTCTCAAATATCCAGAAAATCCAGATTGTTAGTCAGCACATGCAGCTCTGTTCTCATCCAGGCTTCCTCTGGTCACACCTATTCAGTCTGCATTTGGACTTGACAATGCACATTTTCCCTGTGCCCTGCTTGGAGAGAAATAAATACTTTGATAGTCACTGATTTTTCTTGCCAAATGAGTTAGACACCTGTATGAATAGACAATAAGATTACAAAATAAAATGTGAGACTAAAAATGTATGTACACAGAAATCTGCTCACCAGTTTCAGAAGAGATGGCTTTCACACTGACAGTCCTAGAGCAGAGGGAGATTTCTTCCAAGCTTCTTGTAAATCCTGAAATTAAATTGCTAGATCTCAGTTTCAAATATTTTTTTCAAAGCAGTCATTACCAAATATCCCAGCAGGCACCACAGAGATTGAATTCTCAGCACAACAGCTAAAACATCACTATTTTGGTTTCAAGTTTTCCAATAAACTGCCACAGCATCACCAGAAGTCTTAACCAGAAGTCTTAACATTCCCACTTTAAATTATCCCCACTTTCAAGTGAAACTTATAGTGTATCAAATCATGATTTAGAAAAGCATAATGCCTGCTCCCATTTCTTATATCTTTTTGTTTCATCTACTAATGCCGTATTTTAAGCAGAATTTTACACTACTGTACCACATTATGAACACTGAGAATACTGAAATTTTAGTTCAAATATTTCAAAGGTAACAATTATTTGCAGCTATAGCCTTTCACCTTACTCTGATGCATTGCTGTTGTGGTTGCATGTGAACTGTAGATAGGCGGGGTACAAATTTGTATATCTGGATTATATGTTTATAAAGCTGTTAGTGGTGATTCCACTTGTAAAAGACTTCAAAATCGATAAATATCAAATTTTAAAAATAAAAAAACAGGGATGCTGTATTATTTTCAAAGAGCTCCTTACTGTATCTACTAAGAAAAAAACATATATTACATTCCTTTTCAACATGTCCAAACTCTGAGTGATGGATGAAAAATATCAACAGTTTAAAGTAAGTATTTGTGCAAAACCAATTTAAAAGAATAATTATTTTTTAAAAATAAATCATTTAAAACTAAAGAAACTTGAGCATTTTGAGCAGCACTGAGGAAGTGAATTAGGCTGGTGTCTGGTTTCCCATACTGCAGTATTTGCTTTTATCCACTTTTTCCAAAAATAACAGTCACACAAAACAAAATGCCAACAGTCCTTTGCCCCTGAAAAAAAAAAAAAAAGAAAACAGCATCAGGGATGTCTCACACAGGGCCTCTCCACAAACTTGAAGTCACAGCATGGATGTAAACCCATGTAAATTCTGTGAATATAATAATTACTGAATAATCAGTTATAACATTTAGGGGTATGCATGTTCTCTCTCTGAGTCAGACCTAGCCCTGTCTCTTCAGATCTTTATGATAAGGAAAATCACCCTCAAAAATCCACCTTGTGGTAGATATTTAAATGGAAGTTGGTACAGACAGGGAGTTATGGTCAGATCCCAGTTACACCAGCAGTGAAAAGGGTGGACAATGACAGAGCACCATTCTTTTGGTTAACAAACCTCATGTTAGAAACAGGTGCATGATCTCACTACTCAGCTGACATAAAACTCGTTGGCTAAAAAAAAATCCCTATGCACAGATGAGAAGAAGCTACAGTTTACTTAAAGAACAGAAAATATTTTTGGCTTTACTTCTTGAACCTTGGTGCCTTCTGAATAGACTTCTGACTAAACTCTTGGCCAAGACTAAAGAAAGCTGTATTTTGTGAAGAGCTCTGGTGCTCAGATCTCCTCCCTTCTTCTCCTGGGATACAAATCACCATGGAGCAGGAGTTCTTCTTTACTTCTATCCTTGTAACCTCTTCAGCCATTTAACACTGTACATCTCCTCCTCCCCACTGTGGTCAGAAAGTTTGCAACCTGCAGGAGCAGCTTCTTTTGAGATGAAAACTTTTGGGCTCTTGGCAACTAACATAAACCAAAACCAGCTCCTCACCCAGATGAGAGGCTAATTAATCTTCCCTTTCAAGGAAGTGTCAGTGGTAGCATATTGAATCCTCATTTACTCAAAAACTAATCAATGTGATCTCAGCCTGTACCCATAATTACAGCTCCTAAATTGCTCTGAATTTTGAGAAATAAGCTGAGTCACCTGTGAGATCTTCTTGTGCTTAGGTAATTTCTTCATTTAACCATCTGCTCACTCTAAGATTTTAGTGTTTTGAGAAGGAACATTTCACTCCTGACATCAAAGCATTTGACCTCTGAACCTCTGGTGCCAAGAATCTTCCAGGGAAGCCCTGTGGTCTGGGAGCAAAGTCTTTGACCTGCAATTATTTTTCTCAGAAATGCACATCAGGCTGTATTCTCCTCACAGAAGAGAGGGAAGCTAGATGGGGATGTTTGGCAATGTTTTCTATGCTTTATTCTCAATAAATAATCTGAGCACACAGTTACCCCATGGCATCAGAGGAGTCTGGCAGGAATTCCCCAGGAAGCACAGGCAAGCAAAGCAGGGAGACTTTCTGCCAGTGCAAACAGCCCACGGGGAACTGGGATATCTGTATAAACACAAAAATATGTGCTGGAGCCCTTTATATCTGTGCTGCTTCTTCTAAATAGAGCAGGAGAAGTGTTTTCCTTAGAGTCAGAGACTTTATGGACTCTTTATCTTTCTAGCCAGATGCCTGTGGAGCGGAGGCCCTGATTTGTTTTACAGGTTCTGTATCCCATGACTCCTCTGTTGTTAGTCCTCAGTTCCTCCAGGCCATTCCACAGCTTTAAGCCAGGGATTTTTCCCATCAGTGGAGCTACTTAAACTCCAAAGATAACCCAAGGCCAGTCCAATGTTGCCTTGAAGGTCTCCACAACTTCTCTGGGCAACCTGTGCCAGGGTCTCACCACCCTCACAGAAAAAAATGTCATAGACCTGCTGTGAATAAGGAACCAAACCCTCCAGTTCACACTGTCTGGGAAACAAGAGAGCCCTTTAGCAAACATTTCACAGCCAGAGATTTTGACTGGGACATATTCTACATGAGCAAAGTTTGCAAATCCTACTTCCTGTAGGATTCCCTATGCACAAATCACACAACAAATCAGGGCATTTTACAGAACACACCATTTTTCAATTACCCCATTTTCTTCCCCCACCTCTAGCAGTGCTCATATTAAGTTTCATCAGCCACTATCTCACATTTTGGATAATTCCCTTCCCTTGAGGAAAGTGCAGAGCCCCTCCAAGAAGTGAGTCTGCATTACTGGGCTCAGCCTACTGGATCCACACAGCTCCTCCAGGCAGATGGACAGGAAATCCACTTTCTTTCAGTGCTCACAGCAGAAGGGCTCTGTCTGCCTGGAACTTGCCTGGTGTGGCTGTAAAATAACCTCAGGCTCAGGCTCTTGCCTTTCAGGCTGTATTTGTGAGTTATGGTGGGGCAGTTCCCCTCAGCTCTGGGTCCAGGTGTTGGCTCCCCATCCCCACCCTCCCCACACACAATGCCACATTGTTCTAGCTCCTGCATGCAGGAAGGATTTTCATACAGCACCAGACTCTTACACCACTCTTCCCTTCCTCTGTACCATAATTGTTATTTTATTCTTTTAAATAACTCTTAGACAGGGATAAGCTTCCAGGGAGCTCCTCTGGGAGGAGATTGCAGAAGAGATAATGGGAGTGAGTAACAGAGAGCATGGTGACTTCATACCACGGAGCTTTGAGTGGTGTTTCTCTTTCCTTATTAAAGAAGAAAACATTTTTCCAAGCTTCCCTCAGTCCTGCTGCTTTGGAGCAGGAAACAAACCCGTGAATTGACGTGCTTTCTTACAGCCTTACATTTTTAGTTCAATGAAAGTTTGTTATGGCCCACACTCACACCCGAGGTTAATCTGTCACCCAGAGTGCCACGTGTGAAGTGTTTCCTACACCCAGGAATTTATCACCAGGTGAGTGTTAGCCCAGCAATGCTACAGGTAAGGTGATGGTTGTAAAGACACACACACAAAAAAGGATTGTTTCTTCCTTTCAATACTCACCACAAACATCCTAAGTTTTATACTTCCATCTATTTTTATATTCACAGAATCACAGAATAATGAGGTTGGAAGAGACCTCTAAGATCATAAAGTCCAACCTAGGCCCTAACACCTCAGTTAGACTATAGCACCAAGTGCCATGTCCAGTCTTTTTTTATACACATCCAGAGATGGTGATTCTACCACCTCCCTGGGAAGACAGTCACAATTCTTTATTATTCTTTTGGTGAAATTTTTTTTCCTAATATCCAGCCTATACCTTCCCTGACATAGCTTGAGACTGTGTCCTCTTGTTCTGTCAGTTGCTGTATTTCTATATTTTATATTTAAATATAATATAGAATAATTATATGTAACATATATTATAATGTGTAATGTTTTATCTAATATAAATATTAGCTCTAATATTCTATAGTCTATATTTCTATATTTTGATGCTTATCTGTATACTTGCACTTCAACACTTCCCATCCTCTATTTCTTTTCTTACTTCCCACTCTCTAGTTAATAAGAGATGATCAAGAAAAGTGATTTAACTGTTGAGAATCTATGCAGTTTCCAATTAAAAAAATTCTATCAGATCTAATTTAATGGGTCCATCCCCTTTTCTTAGCTGAGGAGGACAGACCCTGGTCCCAGTGTCAGGGTATCTTACAAATCTGGACTGGAAGTTATTTTCCAGTGAATAGAAGTATAACTCTCCATATTAATTATCCACAGGTTCTGTCTGAAGTTAACTGAAAAGAACATTCTAGGGAAAAGCGTAGCTCAAGAAGCCAATCTTCATTCAAATATACAAACATCCAATACTCTATTCTCTGATTATTCCTAGAAATGGCACAAAGTGTAAAATGAGGCCTCTTACTCAAAAGTCCTGGCAGCATGGACTTGTGGCAGGCTACTTGCTGTTTTCAACTCGCCTGTATTTAGCTGGATTGAGTTATAAACTTCTTTAAAGTATCCCAATAAAAAAAAACAAATGTATTAAAAAGAGGATAAAATAATGAGGTGAGAAATTGTCTGTGTCAGGAAAACGTTTTTAGCCACATCTCTCACTGGTTTATTTGCAGGAGAAAACACAGACACAACTGGAGTATGTTTCACATGACAAGACTTAAGGGTTCTTGTCTGCACTGAAGACATGTTTACACTGCTGCCTTCCAGGACGAACCTGGTTTATATCCTCTGCATGCTCAGGGTCCTTCACACAGCCCAGGCAGGAAGTCCTCCATGCACACACTGAGAAGATATTTTCAACTATTCAAACATTAAATAAATAAGCACGGAAAAAAGTCACTCTACTGCAATAATGAAATTCTTCCTGTGTCTTTACAAGATTTCTGAAAGAAACAAGCCTCCCAGTCCTGGCAGAGCTGTTTAAAAAGTCCAAGAAAGCCATAAGGGAAACAAATTCAGAGGAAATCCATCCATTTACCCCTTGCATTCTGTAGCACCATGAGATATTACGAGATACTATTAAGACCAGAGCCTAGAAGTGCTTGGCTGAGAGCAGGCCTTGTCCCAGAGACATTTTGTCATTTAAAATAGGCAAGTATCAAGAAGAAAACCAAAATAATCAATGTATATTTACCCTCCTTCCCAAACTGGAAATTGAGGAGCTGCCCAGTGCTGGAAGAGCACTGGTGAGAGAACTGAGGCATCTGGAGTCCTTGTCTGGCTCAATATTGATCTTCTTCAAGAGATTAAATATGGCTCACATTATCTCATCAATTAACACATCACAGTTCCTTTTCTTTGAGCACTTTGAGAATTTCCCAGGCAGTAACAAGATGAGAGAACAGCTGGAGAGAAGCTGTGCTGAAACTTTCTAGAGCATTCTGTGCACTTGATAATATTCCCAGTAATAGGCTCTAACGTTTGGTCAGCCCTGCAGTCAACTGTTTGGACTCCGTGGTTATTCCAGGTGACATCCAAATGAAAAAATCTCTTCCAGTTGCATTGACATCTTTTACACATATGAATATGTAGGAAAAATATAACTCACCATACAGAAAACAATGCAAGGGTGACAATGTTGGATTTGCAATCTGTGTATAACTTCAAATATAAAACTGGGCTTGAATTTTCACTTTCCTTCAGAGTTACCACGGCCAACTTGACTATTTTTAAGAGAAAAATGATCTCTCTTTTTTTACAGTCTTCTCTCTGCTGTAATTTCTTTGTGTCTCTGCCAGAATCAAGATGAGATGATGCCAAGAAAAAGGATGAGCTCATTGCATTTAATAGTATGAGGTTTCACAAATAAAAACTACATTACTCAATGGAGAAGTAGTCAGTGGTAGAAAACAGGGTTAAAGGCAGGTAGTTTTAATTGGAAACAAAAAGAGTTCATTAATTTCTCATGCTGGTTGTCATTAGTGAACAGATCTGATTAGCTTTCCTTAGGGATGGAATTTTAGATTATTCATCATTATTTTATTGTTACTACCCTTTTATGATAACATTAAAGAACAAGATCAACATTATTGGTAAAACAACATAGTGAAAGCAGTGAATTATAGAAAAGAGTAATTTGGATTTTCCTGTTCAAATCCAAGGCATAAATCTCAGCCTCAGGAACAACAGGTTCAAAACTCTTTCCACAACTTTTTAATTTCTAGCATCACACTGAGCTCAAAAAGGTCTTATTCCAAAGAACATTGAATCCTTCTTAGTGGTGCTCTACCAGTTCAGAACCCTCAAACCCGAGGAATCTATTGACCATCAGCTCTACAGCAGTGCATTTGTGACATTCAGAGGCACAGACTCTTACAGGTGCCATGCAGTCTTTGCCATGTGTCACATGAAAATAAAGAGCCTTCAAGAGGGAAGGGCAGTTCAGGTGCCTGTAATGCACAAATGAGCTCATGATGTGCTTGACTGGGTGCTAGATTTTTACAGCTGAATCATTTTGTGCAAGGCAGGCAGCCACAGGTGTCAAAGATCACCTCACTCTCTTATGGGAGCAAAATTTCAATAAAACTTCCAGATCTGTGGTTTTCCTGTATCCTCTTGGAAATGCTTTACCTATGCTGCCAGGAATGCCATGACTGCTATCTGGAAAGCAACAGAAGATATGATCCCTTCTGTCTCCTTCACTCTCCCTGCAGCACAACTGGGCCAGAACCATTCCCCTGTGGTGCTCCCAGTGGTGTCTGCCCCAGTGTCTCACTGACACACAATGACCTCATTTGTTATGGCTGCTGAGAACTGAGAGAAATTAAATCCAGGGTCTGTAGTTAATTGGGGTCAGGTTGAGATGATTTATGACCTGAGGAATGTACTCACTCTTTACACTATCATACAAACAACAGTATCAGTTGGACTCGGCAAGCTTTGGAATCAAACTGAAATTGGGATTTTCCAGAAAATGAGAAGTAGCAGAGGCAGCACCCACAGGAGGAGGAAAGCTGGTGGGCAGATGAGTTTGTATCTGAACAAAGCCACGTTCTCTTCCCACAATCTTGATCAGTTACCCTCCAAGTCATGATTTATTGTGATTCAGAGGAGAGATGGAATAGGTCTATGCCAAGGAAATTTCATCTGTCTGGAATCTGACAGGAAGAAAAAAATAAAACGCTTGAAGCTTTCAGAGGAAGCTGGGATTTGTCCCAGCTACGGGGTCTCTGTGCTCACTCAGCCAGCTCACGTTAGCAAGTTGGGCTGGCTGAAAAACAGTGGCAAAGGCTTTTCCATCAATCAGGAGCCCCGAGTTTGGTCCCAAATCAGCGGCTGTGCAGTGCAGCCCATGACCCCACACAGCAGGAGCCTTCAGCAGCTCCCCCCTGCCTTTTGCAGGGTATCTTAAACAAATATCTTCCTTTTCTTTGTGGGCTTCAGCAAAGGATTAGAGGAGTTACTCTGTTTTCGAGTTCGAAGTATTTTAGCACTCTTCAGCTGTTAAGTTAAACATGAAAATAGAACTGTTCAATACTGGTTTTCTTTGAGAAAAAAATTATTTTTCTTCCCTAATTAAGACTCTACTTCTTAATTTGTCCTAACTTTGTGTCCTGTTTTTGATTACACAAGATGCAGCCATTCTTGTGCCCGCTGAAACCAGTGACTGACTGGGGGGGGTTTGTTTTATTTTTTGGTTTTTTGTTTTGTTTGTTTGTTTGGAGGGGTTGGGTTCTTTTATGTTTGTTTTGGGGCTGGTTTTTCTTTATTCTCGGGGTTGGCTTTTTTGGTTTTCTGGAGGTTTTTTTTGGGGGGGGTATTTTTTTTTTGTTTTTTTAAAGAAAAATCATCTCTATTCTGCTGATGTCTATCAAAATAGGCAGAGAAAGTGAAGGAGAGACAGAAAAATTCCTGCAATGCCAGGAGTGGAGGTTATAAAAACCCTCTCCATGGATTTCTGTGCTTCTTACTGAACACATTTTGCTCACACACACCTTAACCTGCCAGCTCAGTGAAAGTGCATCAACCCTTGACCCTCCTGTTCCCTGAGAGTGTCTTCACATTCCACAGAGATATGAGCTCAAAACATGTAAATCTTTTTTAGGAAAAAAGAGTGGCCATTACAGAAGTGTTATAGATATATATTATAATATTGTTTTTTTGCAAATATTAAAATGAATGCTATATATACAATGTTAAAGTAACTTTGCTAGAAAGATAGAATTTTAATTTCTGTTGTTAACTAAACTTAAACATAGTAAAATAGCTTATATAAGTATCTTTGTGTTAAAATAGTTGCTTAGTTGAGGTAATATTCAATGAACATATGATGAAGACCCCTACTACTGATATGCCAACTATCAACATTTGCCATCAGTAAAAAGTACAGACCAAAGCCCAAAACTAAAAGTGATAAGAATAGACTGAAACCACAGCCAAGAAATACACATGCTCTAAAAAGCAGACCCGAGGAAGAGACATGCTAAACAATTCTTAGAACATGTAAACTAGTTTGGAGGAACGTTTTAATATGCAAAATCGGTTATGAATATGTAACAGGCTGATACAATAGAAACTGGATATAAAAGGGTGTTTCCAAAAAAAACAAGTGTGCTCCTGGCTGAATGCCAAGAGGCACCCAGCCATAAATCTTTGCTTTATTGTCTTTATCTCCTATCGTCCTTGATTAAACTTATAAATTTTTACAAGAAAGTGGATCTTGTTTTTCACAGAAGGATGCAAAATGCCGTGTAAGGGCAGGGATGGCTGACAATGCACAAACCAGTCAGTGGAATCATCTCTGCCACATCCCAGAGCCTTCATCCCAGGGCACGAGCTGAAAGAGCAGGAGAGCATCAGGCTGAGACATCCCCTGCACTCAGCACAAGCCCAGAGAGCCCCAGCTGCAGCACAGCAAACTCCAGCTGTTATAGATACATATTGTAATATTGGCTTCTGACAAATATGGAAATGGATTTCATATGTGTGGTGTTAAAGTAACTTTGTTATAAAGATGTAGTTTTTATTTCTGTTGTTAATGAAGCTTAGACACAGTAGTGAAATAGCTGACAGAAGTGTGCTTGTGTTAAAATGCCTGCTTGGCTGGGATAACATCCAGTGAACACAGGATGAGGACCCTGCTACAGATCTGCCAACCATCAGCACTCACTGTCTGAAGTGTGCACCAAAGCTCAAAAACTGGAGGTGATAAGAATGGACTAAAACTACAACCAAGGAATGCCCATGCTCCAAAAAGGTGAAACCATGCTAAAGGGGGAGCCACGCTAAACAATTCTTGGAACATGTAAACTAGCTTGGGGTTCTGCAGAATTGTTTATGAATTTGTAACAGGCTGATGCCATAGAAATGGGATGTAAAGGGTGTTTCCAAAATTGCAGGTGTGCTCTTGGCTGAGCACATCTTTGTTTTGTTGAGCTGATCTTTGTTTTATTTTTTTGTTGACCACATCTTTGTTTTGTTGAGCTAATCTTTGTTTTATTGTTTTATCTCCTATTGTCCCTTATTAAACTTTTACATTTTCACAGGAGACTGAATGTGTTTTTCACACAGGAATGTGCCTTTGCCCTTATAAATCTTTCTGCCTTGCTCATCTGTGGGATTGGCAGTGGGTGCAGAGTGTGGCAATCTCCACATTTGGCAGAGCTCTTTGCTACCTGCAGTTCAGCTCCCAGGCAAGCAGACTGCAAAAACACAGGGTATTTATTCAGCTGTGCCTCTCGGGTGTATCCCGGGGAGAAAAGGTATGTTCTGCCTCTTTAATCACTTCATTCTTTGCTGGAGTAAACAAGAGGAGCCACGGGGGGTTGTCTTTGCTTGTGAGGCTCTGCTGTGCACAGGGCTGGCTGCAAGAGGCTCATTCTCTGCTGGAGCACAAAGTTCTTGCCCTGGAAGGAGGGAGAGATGAGCTGGGGTGACCACAGATGTCAGAGGCAATGCAAAAAAGGGCTGAATAATGGTCCAAACAACTGCTTTCCATCCCTACAGCAGACCTAGCACCATGGGAACTGGTGCAGCCAGGCTGGGACAGTTTGTTCCCACCCAGAAATGAAAAGGGTGGAGGGGAAGGCTCAGAGGGGTGGGAGCTCAGAGCAGCCCAGGGCGCTGCTGAATTTCTGGCATTGGGCCCTGGGCTGGGTCAGGCCCGGGGCTCCCCCACCTCTGCAGCTTTCAGAAGGGAGGTGCTCTGAAAAGGAGAAAAGAGCTGCAGTAACATCAGCAGACAGCAGGGATCCCTAAAAGCATCTGGCCAATTCACTACCAAGAGTT
Organism: Chloebia gouldiae; assembly: GCA_003676055.1. Classification (NCBI taxonomy): domain Eukaryota; kingdom Metazoa; phylum Chordata; class Aves; order Passeriformes; family Passeridae; genus Chloebia; species Chloebia gouldiae. The sequence continues at coordinate 131,778 of QUSF01000166.1, read as the reverse complement.
TACACTAAAAAACTCTGACAAACAGAAGTCATTGGTAGGTTCTTTAAAATATTGCCAGAATTGGTTGGGAAATTCATCTTTGTCTTCCTTTTCCTTGCAAGCAAGCCCTGAAACATCTTACTGACAATTGTTATAAGGAAATATAATAAATGCAATAAATATAAAAATGCTGACAATTATTATAAGGAAAAACAAAGGTTTATTTCAAATATTAGGATTACTGTTTTATTTAGGGCTACTAAGAAAGAGTAATTTCAATCGAAATTCAGAAGGCATTTAAACCTCAGCTGGCAGGGCATCCTGAGCCTGGGACAGCGCAGAAGATGAATCTGAGGGACCCAAGAGTGCATTATGAAGCAAAGGTTTTTCTGGCACCCACAAAATTAAAAATATCACACTCAACTAAATTTGAGGGAAAAAAAAAACCCTGTTTTTCATAGGATTTCTTTTTTGGGTCCAAAAATCAGCTTTCTGTTGTCTACCTGTAGACAGTATTGATTGATTGCTAAGACTAGAAGACAAAAAGCAGAATCTCTGCCTTGTTTCTTCTGACATATCAGTGCAATTTCTGAAATGTCTGAGAATTTAAATGGGGATCCAACAGTGCTGGGAACGTAATTCAATAACAACAAAACCATCTTGAAAGAAGTTATTAACACAGACCTCCTGAAAATTAGATAATTCGGAATAAAATCAGATAATTCAGAATTCCGTGGAGTTCAGAGCTGAGGAGTTTTTACACCGTTGCTGCCCTTTGCACAGAAGGAGAGACAAAAGGAAGAAGGAAGGGGGCAGGCAGAGGTGCAGGGATGAGGTGAGCCTGTTCTCTGCACCTGCTGCTCCTCACCCCTGCACTCCAAAGCCAGCAGAGCTGCCCCTTCCCCTCCCCAGGCAGGGCACAAATCTTGGCACCATGGCATGGAAGGCATCAAATGTGAAAGGACAAGTGTCTTTTATTAATATTTACTTTCCCCACATAAATATATCCGGAGTCAAAAAAATGGGACAAAATTTACTTCTTCAGAACCAAGAGTGGACTATTGTTTGAGGCACATTTATGTGACTTAAAGTGGCTTTTAAATGGTGAATTTGAAATTAATTTCATATATAATACATGTTGTGTTTGTCTATCTTTAGGTTTTCAGTATGGCACATGCCAGTTTGATCCCTTCACCCTTCTGGCAAAGCAGCAGGAGCCCCACCCCAGCAGGGGCTTCACTCAGAAAATGTCCAAATGTCCAAATGCTCCAAATGGATCCCTCCCTTCTTCCCCTCACTAAGTTCTCCCTGGAAAACCTACTTGGCCAAACAACAGCACTAAACAGTTTTCAAAGAAAAGAAGGTAAAATTGTGATAAAGTAGGATCCTCTTTTCAGCCTTCCAGAATCCAAACTTTTTCTATAATGATTACTACAGGCAGAAACATCTCAGGTCCTGCAGGTCAATGACCTTCCAGAGCAGGTTCTTTAGGAAAAGTTTTCTCTAATTGTGATTCCATGGAATTTTCTCACCACTTTTAAAAAGAGCAGAGGTTACCCATGTTTTTCACACATTCTTCAGTGCATATAAGCTTTCTCCCCCCATCCCTTTTCCACTTACATGGAATGAAACAGTCAAAGGTAGCAAGTGAAGATAAAGGTAAAAAGGGCTAAGTGTCCCTGGGGGCAGATTTGATGTATTACTTCCAATACTTTTAAAACTGAAAATGTGAAAACACATTTGACTGATACTTCTACATGGATATTCTTAGCTTCTTTACTGTGATTTATACACAGGAATGAAGTCTATATTGATTGATCAAGACCTAGCTCTGGATAACAGATTTTCCTAGATACTAGACTTATTTTGCATCACTGAATTTCTCTTCATTTTTAGATAATGAATGAGGATGGCCTAGCATTTAAAAAGTAATAAAGTAATTAAATCAAATTAATCCTAGATGGAATTTAATGCATGGCATATTCTGAATGATCTGATTTTCAAGAGGTCTGTGTTAATAACTTCTTTCAAGATGGTTTTGTTGTTATTGAATTACGTTCCCAGCACTGTTGGATCCCCATTTAAATTCTCAGACATTTCAGAAATTGCACTGATATGTCAGAAGAAACAAGGCAGAGATTCTGCTTTTTGTCTTCTAGTCTTAGCAATCAATCAATACTGTCTACAGGTAGACAACAGAAAGGTGATTTTTGGACCAAAAAAAGAAACCCATGAAAAACAGATTTTTTTTTTCCTCAAATTTTGTTTGGTGTGATATTTTTGTCACCCTTTCCTTCATAATGCACTCCTGGGTCCCTCAGATTCATCTGCTGCACTGTCCCAGGCTCAGGATGCCCTGGCAGCTGAGGTTTAAATGCCTTCTTTGGTACCAAAAAGCTGAGTGGTAATTCTGGGCACACTGTGAATCCACCTCTTGGCAGGGGGAGAAATCAGCTCAGAGCCTTGCAGGGTGAGGCTGTTCCTGGATTCCCAGCATTGCTGGGTACTCCAAAATCCACTCTGAGAACTCCTCAGCTGGGGCTGAGCACCAGCCCTGTGCTGCCACCACATCCTCCCCGCCCCACTGTTGGAAAATGATACAAAACTTAAATTTTGGGGTAACTTTAGTCAGTCTTGTTTGCCTTTTCCTCGGGGGAAAGGAATTTTAAGTTTCTTTTCAAAGACTTTCATCACACGAGGTGTGATGAGCTTCATATCTCAGCAGGCTGGGAGCAGCACAGAAGATACACAAAAGATAATGACCATTATTGATCATCAGCTCCAAACATCAGCCCTGGCATGGTCAGAGACACCTGGTCTGGGACAAGATCATTGAGAGAACCAAGAATGAAAACCAAAATAACATCGAAGGTGAAGGGACCCATAAAAAACCAAATACGAAACTGTGAAACTTGGGACCACTGAACATTGAACCAATGAATTCCCCTGGGTTGTGACTGTAGAAGAACAAGAAAACTCTGGTGAAAACCTTGTGTGATGGAAGGATTTTCTGTGCACACCCAGGTGTGAAAAACAAGGTTCACTCTCCTGTGAAAATGTAAAAAGTTTAATAAAGGACAATAGGAGATAAAGACAATAAAGCAAAGATGGCACTCAGCCAGGAGCACACCTGCAATTTTGGAAACATTCTATGGCATCAGCCTGTCACATATTCATAAATAATTTTGCAGAGTAAACTTTCCCCCAAACTACTTTAGATGTTCCAAGAATTGTTTAGCATGGCTCCTCCTCGGTTCCACCTTTTTCAGGTGCATGCACATTCCTGGGTTGTGCTTTTAGTCCTTTTTTTGTGATCACGTTCAGTTTTGGGCCTTGGTGCACACTCTTGGTGCTGATGGTTGGCAGATCTGTAGCAGAGTCCTAATCCTGTGTTCACTGGGTGTTATCCCATCCAAACAGGCATTTTAACACAAGCACACTTCTATCAGCTATTTCTAAATTTTAGTTAACAACAGAAATCTTTATAGCAAAGTTACTTTAACACCACACATACAGAATCCATTTCAATATTTGTGAAAAGCCAATATTATACCATGTATCTATAACACAGGCAATGTGTGGATGAAATTATTTCTGTTGCACATCCTGGCCAGAATAAAGTTCATTCTCTAACACTAAATATGTTGTTGGAGGGTTTTGTTTTTCCTGCAGTTTTGGTACCACCACCCCATCATCCCTGCCCGGCCTCAGCACTTTCTGGCATGGTGGCAGCTGAAGGGTTAAAAGCCTGCTCTGAGTTTTTTGTGGCTTCTTTCCAAAAGGTTTCAGTTAACACCAAAGGTCTCCTTATAGCTCGCTCACTTTAATAGATTTTTCCCATTGAGTTCTCACTTTATAGACTATCATTTCCTTTTCTGCAGGGGAGCTATTTTCTGGGTCACTGATCCAACCAACTTAAAAGGGATTTCATTGATTAGATTTTATTGGTGGTTACTTCAACCATAATGGCCCAAGTTGCTAGTACCTGCTAACAGCTGTGGGTCTTGCTTTGGTACCCTGGCTCTGCACTCTCTTCACAGAATTCACAGAATTCACAGGTTGGAAGAGACCTTCAAGATCATCGAGTCCAAGCCAGCCCCAACACCTCAACCAAACCCTGGCACCCAGTGCCAGCTCCAACCTTCCTTAAACACCTCCAGGGGTGGTGACTCCACCACCTCCCCAGGCAGCCCATTCCAGAACTTTATCTCCCTTTCCATGAAAAGCTTTTTCCTGACCTGTATTTCCCTTGGTGCAGCTTGAGACTCTTCTACAAGTGAATTTCCCCTCTCCTGCCCTGATTGCTTGCTCGTACTCAGCACCTTCCTTACCCCCTTACCACCTCAGTTGCTTTTTACATTTCAGTGCCCCAGCAAAGCTGCATGGTGAAGTGTTCCTGACAAAATCCCATTTGCTGAGGGTGGCACCTCTCATTTCTCTGGGTTTGCCTCTGTAGTCGCCCAAAACCCCAGCTGAAGCAGCAAATGCCAGCCAGCACTGTGCAGACAGGTGGAGCTGGGAGATCATCACTTCCAAAGCAAAAGTGATGCCTTGAGAAGGCTGACCTAGAACAGAGACTGGAGGAGCTAAAAAATAAAGCAGGGATTTATCAGGAGGCCTCAATGGATCCATCTTGGGCAGCACCAGAGCCCAGCCAGGGCTGCACCCCAGGTGAACCAAAATGGTCACAAAATGCCCCACAGGTCACGGGGTCTCTCACTTTTATCAGTTCTGCTCCATTTGTATATTGGAGTTCATTGTCCAATTCCAGCTTTAGCCCATGCACTCCCATCCTGCTTGTTTTTCTCTCTTCAGCCCTTGTTGTTTGTGCTCTTGGGCTGAGATCTGGATCATTTGTCCCTGGTCCCCAGCTGGAGAAGGAATTGTTTTGTCTCTGCTCTGTGCAGAGCTCACCATCCCCTCATATGAAACCCAGACCCACCCACTAAAGCAGCACAGAACCTGAAAAATATAAAAGCTCAAACCTGAGGTATCAAAATGAGCAGAGTTAAAGAAGAATTTTTAAAAAATCCTTAAAGAAGGATTAAAAAAATCCCTTGTTTAAGGATTTTTTTTAAGTAAAAAATTACCTGACTAACATTGAAGAGTCCTCCCTTCACACTCCTGGCTTTGGATGCTTCACACTGCTGTTTCCCTAGATGAAGGACTGGTGGGTTGGGTCTGTTAGAAACACAAATTGGTGTTCAAGGCAGGCATTTCTTCAAATGCCCCACAAATAGGTACAACTCCCTCCTGGCTCCTGGGCAATGCTGACTCCATGCTCCAAGATGTTTTCTCAGTGTTGTGTTCTTCATGCTGCTCCAGCTGTGATCCTCTTCCAGCTTGCCAGACTTTTCCCTGATCCAAAACACTCTGAGAGTGATGGCCTGTGCACCTTTCACTGCCTTTAAGGGGCAACAGATAGAATTTAAGGAGAAATTGCTACGATTTCTGCCATTAGAGCAGTGAAAGTGCCAAACTCTCATAAGAAAGCAATTACTGTGATTGCAGTGACTACAACCTCCATTGCAACAAAATTTAACCCAATACTTTCCCCTTTGAGGTGCACTCTGCAGGCTCTAATTAATTGTCCCAGTGTCTATGAAGTCTACAAACTACCTTGCCCCTGTGCAGGTGAGAAACTGAGGCACAGGAGTTGCCAGCTGACCCAGCTGCAGGCAGGATTGCTGCTGGTCAGTGCCTGCCCCATCTCCCCAGCCAGCCCCAGACCCTGGAGAGCTGCACACGTGGCCTCACCTGCCCTCAGGGATGCTCTCTGTGACTGGTTATGTTTTTGGATTTGTTTCTGAGTTTCATGATGGCACAGGGAACTGAAAGTACTTTGAGGTATTTAGTTGTGATTTGAATGTTGTGGTTTATTTCCAAGCTGTTCTATAAGGGCAATAGGACAGGAGATTTCCACTACCCACAGAAATTCACTCATGAGACTTGCCAGATTTGAAATACTCACCTCCAGGTAGTCCCAGTGTGCAAGGAAGTGTCTGGGTAGGTTCCTTGCACCTTTGTGGCTGTCTGAGACACAACACAGACTCTAGAGAGAACAATTTTGTATCTTGTGAATAAAACAGTCCTTTTAAGCATTCATGACAGCCACTTTTTATAATGTTCTGAATGAGAGAAGACATTTCAGGCACTCTGTCTACAGGAAGGAAGCAATTATTTTATTAGCACTTTGAGAAATTAAATTATGTGAATTATGGCAGAATAAGTTTAGCAAAATGCTATAATGTAAGAAAACAATTAAAAAGAGTTATATAAGGTTGGGTGGCTTCTTTATTCTGATAGAGTGTGCAGTTAATTGATTGTCACGTGGCTATAATGAACCAGGAGGGCTGTGAGAGCAAATAGAGAGGTCTTTGCTCAGGAGAGGTGCTGGAACCCTGGCTGCTGAGAATTTGAGACTTTCTGTGCTGCCAGGCACTGACCCCCAAGAGAACACTGCATTGACCTGAGGCTGTGGAGAAGGCTTCCCAAACTGAGTGATAAAACTAAGATGATGAGTGTGTAGGTTGAATATAAGTGTATATCACTTAGTAAAAAACTTAAGAGATTGAAGTTTTTAAATATAGTAATAATATAAAACAAAATAGAAGTCCTAAACCAGAAATCAATCCTTCTGTTTTACCCTCTTCTTCATAAGTGTAAGTAGTATTGTATAATTAGATTTAAAAATCCACATTACAGAACACAAGTAGTTAGTTATTAAGTTAAAACTAAAAATTATTTAAGTGTCATTTCTTAGTTAAACTAAATTAATGAAATTAAAATGAATTAGGATGGGCAAACCTCCAAACTGGGGCAGCAAAATGAGTACCCAGAGTGCTGCTGCTGCAGAGAAATCACAGGGCAGGGCTGCATCAAGCAGGGATCACCAGCACTGCCACAGCAGTCATTGTCCCTCCCAGCACTTGCCAGGCCATGCCTGAAATACAGCTTTGATCCCTGCTATACAAAAAAAATAGGATGTAGACAGGTTGGAAAGGGTCCAGAGAAGGGCCACAAAGATGATCCAAAGCCTGGAAAGCTGCCACATGAGGAAAGGCTGAGAATGTTTGAAGTCTTGAGGGGAAAAAAAGGCTTAGGGGAGAGTTTGTGACCATGTCCCAGTGTTGTGGGTAACAGCTCCAGCTCCAGAAGGGTCAGGGATGGACAGTGAGGAGGGGATTGCAGAGCAGCCTGCACATCCCCCAGTTAAAACTCCCATTTTCTGCTCCTGCCCAGCACCCTCTGCAGTCTGGTGGTTAACTGCCAAGCCTCACACTCTTTTAGCAGCCTTGTTGATTTGGAAAATCCTCCTCAGGATTCTGGTCTAAGTCAGCCTGGATGGAAGGTCACAGAATCTTCAAAGGCAGAGCCTTTCCTGCCAGCCTCATCAGAGATTCCATGGCCTGAGCAAGATTAACAGGAGGCTGCTGCAGGGACAGCCAAGCAGGCATTGACATGTCACAATGTCACCAAAACCTGTCCAAAAAAAAACCCAAATAATGAGAATTGCCTGACTTAGAACCAATTAACTATGAACCAATTCGTTTCCATTGTGTAAGTATCTGAAAAATCTAATAAAATTCATGTGTCATGGAAGGACTTCCTATGCACAACCCAGGCTATGTGTGGATGAAATTATTTCTGTGGCACATCCTGGCCAGAATAAAGTAATGCCATGATTCTCTAAAAATGTTGCTGAAGAGATTTTTTGGTCTTTCCCACAGTTTGGGTGACAGAAAGGGCTTGACCCTCCCTCAGACTTTTCACATCAAAGTGCAGCCCTGTGGTGTGTGCTACTGGGAAGCAGCAGGAACACAGACAAGGTGTTTTCCCCAGTGAATCCAGTGAGGGGATCTGCTGCTTTTCAGCTTCTTTTTCTCCCATCAAGGTCGGGATTGAAAATGCTCAAGATAAAAGTTCAAGTTCAGGCTCAAATGTTTATTATTTCTTGTCAATGTTACAATCTCACAGCAGTGAGTTCTGCAGGATTTCACTAACAAGGCACAAAATGGCCAACTATCTCTTGTTCCAACGTCTTTTAAGGCTAAACTATCCAGTTAAGAAATGACACCTCAATTATTTTCACTTTTAACCCAATAACTGATCACTCAAAGGCTGCAATGTGGACTTCTCTGTCCAATTATACAGAACCACCCAAACCCATGGAAAAGAAGAAGGTGGAGAAGAAGGAAGAACCCTAAAATCTCCATCTTGCTTTATATCTATTATTATATTCTAAACCCCTAAACTCTTAAGTTTTCCACCCTGTGATGTTACACACTTCTATTCAAACTCCACCCCCACAATCCCAGTTCTACCATTCCATTTTGGAAGCTTCTCCACGGCCTCAGGTCAGTGCAGAGTTCTCCTGGGGGTCAGTGCCTGTGAGCACAGAAAGTCTGAAACTCTCAGCAGCCAGAACTCCAACAGGGATGTGCAGACACAACTCTCAGCCCCTCTTTGCACTGTGCCAGCAGCTGGGCTGAGCTGGAGCTGCTCAGATGAGCTGGAGCTGCTCAGATGAGCTGGAGCTGCTCACAGGGCTCGGCAGGAGCTGCCAGTTTTGGGATTTCTGTGTTTCCTCAGGCATTGCATCACCTCCAGGCAGAGAGAGCTGGGAACAATGGGCAATTCTAGCCTCAGCACTTCACTCACGATATTCCTGTCCAAGGAACAACAGGGTATTGAAGAGCAGCTGGGCTGATTTCATGCCTGATGTTAAGAAACCTGAGCTCTTCATCCAGCTGTTTATTATTATTTTTATAGAACTGCAGGTCTCTTCATGCTCCATTCTACGGTACAGAGAGGTTTTTTTCAACTTTCAGCGTGTCACTTTCTAAGCCATTTGTAATTTGATCCTGTCTGTGTCAGCATCTCTGAGAGCTTTACATTACCCCAGCCACAGCTGCTGGGGACTGCAGGGGATGCATCTGAAATTCGGGACCGAGTTTTCTGAAGCCAGTACAATAAATGGAAACAGCTAAATCTTAGGGATGGACACGGGAGGGGGAGGAGATTAGGCACAAAGATTAGTCACCAAAATTCACTTGGTGACTAAGAAAAATAAACTGTAAAACCAGGGAAGAAACACCTCAGGTAGTGTGTGTTCCAATGATGGAATAAATCTGTTGCTAATACTTTATAAGCAAGAATCAGCTCTCTGGTTTATGCATCACATCTGAACTCTTCAAACTCTCCACACCTCAGGAAAAAAATTAATAATAGAAAGCAATTAATCACCCTGAACATTAATTGCTCACATTTGATTAGCCAGCCTTTGAAAACAGATGTGATACAGAAATAGAAAAAGCCATTGACAGCATTGACAGAACAACTCTGTCAGAGAAAAAAAAAAACAAACAACTAATTTTAAAAATGGCATTACTGCCTGGTTAGTACAAATGGCAGTGGGGTGCACAAAGGATCACCTGGATTTCTAAACTCCTCAGAGAGGACTCTGGGTGCTGCTGCATCCAGTAGTCCAAGACTTTGTCAGCAGTTTATATCTAAAGGACTGTATAGATGTAATTAAAACTTTATACAGCTTTGTCCCACAGGATTAATGATAGCCAATCAAATATATTAATATAAAAAGAAATTATTTATTGTGATAATGATAGACTAAAAGACCTTAATCAGAGTTTTTTACTACATAGTACTCCATAGTACATAGTTTTTTTACTACATAGTACCTTAATCTGAATTTTTTACTACATATAGCTTTTACTACACACATAGTATGGATAGCTATAGCTAATAGCTACTGCTAGTGTAGTGCACTATTTTTGAAACAATATTGAATATTACATTAAAGCTAGCCCAAACAATTATAGAGATTGATGTTCCTCACCCAGACCAACAACTCTTTCACCTGGGCTTTGAGGAGTGAGCTTGAGAGCCATCCCCACTCCCGGGAGGAATTTCCACACACATTCTAAGAAGGTGTTGGAAGAGCTGCTGTCAGAAAGTGGGACTGGGCTTCTACAGTTCCCAGGGCATCTGTCAGCTCAGCAGGTAAATATCTGTAATGTCACCTGGGGGTTCCTTCCTCGGGTTCTTCACCAGCTCTGCCACATTTTCACCTCACTGTCAGGACGTTCAGCTTTGAGTTGGAACACTCAGGCAGGTCTCAGCATTATCCAGCACCAAAAGCAGTGTGGATCCCTCCCTTCTCCACCCCCCACTGACATTTTTGGTGAAGCTGGAGTTGTTTTGCCCCCACTGTCCTGGGCAGCCCGATCCGGTTCCTGACAACCCTTTCAATGAAGGAATTTTTCCTAATATCCAATGGAAACCTCCCCTGCACCACCTGAGGCCGTTTGCTCTTTGTCCTGTCACTCTGCCTGGGAGAAGAGGTGAGCCCCCAGCTCAGCAGCTCCTTTCAGGCACTGCTGGGGAGGCAGAAGCTTCCCTGAGCCCACCCCACTCCCTCAGCTGTTCCTTATCAGATTTGTGTTCTAGAATCTCCAGTGCCTCTGCACAGTGACCGAGCAGTGAAAAGACAACTGCAGGGAGAGCCAAGGCTCCTCAGACATCAGCATTCCTGTTCCTGCAGTTGGATGGCAAATTAGAACATCACAGAGCAAACAGATCCTACAGCAGAAAATCCCATCCTGGTTAGAGTTCAGAGCTCAGCCAGGGATCAAAATCAGCTCTCAGGAACAAAATTTCTATTATCCTTTAACTAACAGATTACTGAGTGTCAAACTACCATTTTTGCTGTGGTATGGTTGGGCAAAAGTGCAAAACATGAGTGCGTGTTGACACTTAGACTTTGTAAGACATTTAAAGTATAAATTTTACAACAACAATCTAACCAGGGGAAATATTCTCCCACAGCTGTCCAATAAAACTGGACTAAGATAAAAGCCCAAATAGACTGCTACAAATCGTATAGAGCAGAACCAAATCTGGTAAAACTGAAAATCTGATTAACTCACATGCTTCAGTGATTTTCTCAAAGCAGTCAGTTGGAATTCCACGTCTGGAATGTTTGGGGCAGTGGGAGCAGGTGGGCTGATGTGAATTTCCTGGCAGTTCACACGTGTGGTTCTGCTCCCACAGGTGTGTCAGAGCTGTGGGTCAGTCAGGCTCCCTGACACAGCGGGCAGTTGTAGCCTATTAGCAGAAATATTAAAATACACATTGATTGGATACTTAAACTTCACAGACACTCCTTTTACAGCCAGCAGAGCTGTACAGCAAACTTGGAGGGGTGAGATACAGAGAAAACATTAAAAATGTAAAGCTCCATTTAGCCTTATGGATAATTTCCCCTTTTCTTTTTCTCTTGAGTACTTATTTCTCTTCCAGGGAGACGAGAATAAATACTTATTATGTCTTCCAGGACATAATACTCCATGAATTATTATCTTATTATCACCAAGTCCTGCGTGTCACTAATATTTTTTGAAGGATAAAGAGGATTAATAAATGTTTAATGGCATCTTGGAATTTTAAAGGAGAAAATTGGGAGGAAAATAACTGGATGCATGCACATAGCCCAGGAGACAGCATCCGGCATCTGGAAAAGCAAATCCACTTTTTTTAAGTGTGCGAATCCCAAGATAAGATTTTTTTTTTCCTTTTTTTTTTTTCATGTTGTCATCCGTTAACATTTGCACGAGTCAAACTGATTTTGACAGCCAGGACTTTATTTATTTTCTCTCCGGTTGGATGGGTGAGATTTCTTCCAACTCTTGTTGAAACTTGCTCAGAACGGAACTGAACGAAGGTGAAGAGGGTTTGAAAAGGATCTCGAAGAGGGTTTGGAAATGACCTCGAAGGGGGCTGAAGACGAGTGGGATGTGCTGGGCAGGGCAGGGCTGGGCGGGACACACGGACCGGCCGGGAGCCGCTCATGAATGAACTCCGGCGGAATTCCGTTTTCTTTATGAATGGGAGCCCCGCGGTGAATGAACGGCGCAGCTCTGCGATCTGATTGGTCCGCCGGACAGAGGCCACGCCCACTCGGCGCTGGGTGACGGCCGAGGCGGGCGGTGATTGGCGGGCGTGCCCCGACGCGGAGCTTCATTCACAAATTCGATCAAACAAAGGAGTGGGCGAGCCGGGCCGTGAGCGAGGGGCCAATGGGCGACCGGGCCCGGGCCCGCGGCGGCCTCGGGGCGCGCACGGGGCGGCTCCGCGTGGGCCGGGGCCGCCGGTGCTGAGGGACGGCTCCGGACGGGACCCGACCCGAGGGGCGCTTCTGCCGCGGGGCTCGTCCCGCCCGGGGCTGCCGGGCTCGCTCCCGCCTCGCATTCCAAGTTTCGACGCGGTCGCCGCCGGTCCGGGGCAGCGGCAGCGATCGCGGTCCTGCCGCTGCTGCGGATCTCGGCCGCCCCGCCAGGCCCGGCCCGGCCCGGCCCCGGTACCCTCCGGATGCCCGAGGAGTGCGGGTAGCGCCCGAGGAGGATGAAGGGGTACCTGGACCAGCAGGTGCCGTTCACTTTCCCGCAGGTGAGTGGCGGCTCCTCGGGGGGCTCCGGGCCGGCCCCGCTCCGCCCGGGGCTCCGGGCCGGCCCCGCTCCGCCCGGGGCTCCGCTCTGACCCGCTCCTCCCGCAGCAGCCCCCGGGCCGGGCGCTGCCCGCCGGCCGAGCCGCGCCGGGCGCTGCGGGGACTCGCGGGGAGCCGGGCGCGCCGCCGGAGCAGGACTCGGAAGGTGAGGGGGGCCGGGGGTGGCCGGGCCGGGGGTGGCCGGGGCCGGCTCCTCCCGGAGCATCCCGCGGTCAGCCCCGGCCCCTCTCCCCGCAGAGCTGTTCCAGGACCTGCGGCAGCTCCAGGAGACCTGGCTGGCTGAAGGTAGGCTCTGCCCCAGCCCTGCGCGCGTTCGCCGTCCCGCAGTTGGTTTTGGGGATTGTCCCGCTCCTCTGCCGCGTCTGCCTGGCTCCAAACAAAAGTGGGTTTTTTCAGACTTGCCAACCTCTGCCTGGTGTAAATTAAGACGCTGAATGACACCATTGTGCCGGGCATTTGCTTATGAATGGAACTTGGCTGCCGGCCCGCTTTCCTGGGTACAATTTTCCCTTCGGGCTATTTGTAGCTGCTTCAATTTTATGTTAATTTGTCACTTATCTTTGTAGGTTGCCAGAAGTTGATATTTTCTTAAACAACAAAGTAGTCTTTTAATTTGGGGAACAAAATGCTTCTATTATTTTTTTTTCTTCTTCTATTTTTTAATGCAATACATTGTGGGGACCTTCCTGGAGTTTACATACTTTTCAGTTTGGTGTCTTAATTGTTTTGACTTTGAACTTCAAGGGAAACTTCGAATGCCAGGGAGTCGCATTAGTTCCAAGTGAAACTATTTCTAAACATGGTGATTTTGCTCCAATTCCAGTACTACAGATGGTTCATCTTCTAGAAAATTCAAAACACATCCTCGAGTACAGACTCTTGACAAATACTGAAGTACTTATTGTATTTAGGTACATAAAAATATTTAACTATAATGATGTAAAAACATGCCTGGCATTTTGAGCGGGGGATATTTCCTCTCGTTGTACCACAAGTAAATTTATCACAATTCTTTTTTTACACCTTCAAAAATATATTTGCCAACTAAGTAAGATTATTATTAAGGAAAAAAAAAATCCGAAGTTTAATGTTCATTCCAAACTGAACTGAAATGAGGTGATGTGAATCAGGCAGTGTTCCAGGAGCATGAGGATTGTAAGGATGCAGCAGGAATTACCTGGAGGCTGTTTCAATATGGAAACATCCATGTAACTTTTATCAGAACAGGAAAATTGGTATGAATTGCTGGTCATGTAATTGACCTGAGATTGATTTCTTTTAAATCTTACAAGAACTTGAGCTGCCAATAAGTTTGCCTCAAAACTGATTTTTAGTAGACTTTCAGTTCTGGATTTTCCCATGTCTGATAATATTTTGAGCTCACCAATCCAGAGAATTTCCACGGACTCTCTCACAATATATTTGCCACTAGCAGAGGGTTTGCAGGGTGAGTGTGGAAGTCACTCACAGCCCTGGAGAGACAGAGGTGCTCTGCTCCCAGCCAGGATTAGTAAATAATAATGCAAAGTTTACTGCATGTGTCTGGAATATAGGCAGAGATTTTTTTAATTATCATTTTGCATGGCTCATAGCATATAACAAGAGTCCAAGTGAAATCCCTGAGAAATTCAATATGAATATTTTATTATTTTAGTCTGCATATCGGGAAACTGATTTCCCCATTGCTGCTCCCATTTCCAGACTTTTAACAAAAGAAAAAAAAAAGTAACTCTCTGAAGCAAAATCTTGCTTTTTTTTTCTATTCACCAGGATGTCAAAATATTTTCCTGAACGGTGAAAATATTTTTTACTAATGTTCTGTATGTTAACATTTGTTCATGAGATGAAAGCATCAGGGCACTGAAGAGTACCATCCTAAACAATGCATTAAATATTTTATTTATTATTTTCCTTTACCACATTTAGTTTTATTTTAAAAGTTATTTATTTACTTACAGGTTTTCGTGTTACTTTTTAAATAAAAGAGAAACAAACCTAGGAAGGAAGCAAACTAGAAATAAGGCATCAGCCAAAAATGTTGATGAATTTAGAGCACATATACATCTGTATAAACGTGTTTATGTGTGTCACTATATGTATTGGTGTGATGTTAGTCATAGCTTTGTTATCTTTGTTATCTTTTTAAAGTATTTTTAGTAGTGTCAATTAACACTTGATATCTTATTTTGAGAGTCAAAGAATTATTCTGCATATAATTCTTCAAAAAGAATTATATGCAGAATATAAAGGCTTTTTTTTTTAAGGCTCTTAAAAGAAACACACACGGAAACATCGTGGGCCTGGTTAGTAAAAATCCAATTTTCCTCTGCAGTTTTTACCAGGATGTGCTGCACTTGGGGGTGAACCTGGCAGTTGGTAACTGAAAGGAATTAACTTCAAGCCAAATAATGTATAGAAGTGCATCAGCATTCAGAGAAACAAACAAAAAACCCAAATTTCCTTGGAGAAAAGTGGCACAGGCAGGTCCTGTGAAGGAGCCACATTCGCATCTCCAGGTGTCCTCAGGCAGAAAATTTAAGTTCCAGTGCTCCAGCTCTGGGAAGCTGTGGGGAAGTGGTGGGGTCAGGGTTGCTGCCTGCAGGGTGACAAGAGCAGAGCTGGGTTTAGATCTCTCATTAATTATCCCACTGCTTCCAAGAACCAGTGTGGGTTTGGGGAGAACAGGAAAATACCTGTGCAACCTTGTGAAGTAGGTAGTGAATATAAAAATTCACAGAATCCACAGGTTGGAAGTGACCTTCAGGATCATCGAGTCCAACCCTGCCCAACACCTGAACCAAACCCTGGCACCCAGTGCCACCCCCAGCCTTGTTAAACACCTCCAGGGGTGGTGACTCCACCAACTCCTGGTCCCTGTGAATTCCCAAAATTTCCCCATATTCACAGAATTCCCAGAATCACAGAATTACTGGGTTGGAAGAGACCTTGAGGATCATCGAGTCCAACCCTGCCCAACACCTGAACCAAGCCCTGGCACCCGGTGGCAGCTCCAGCCTTGGTTAAACACCTCCAGGGGTGGTGCCCACCTCCCTGGCAGCACATTCCAGTGCCCAGTCCCTCTGTGAAGGATTCTTCCCTGATGTCCAGCCCAAACTCCCCCTGGCACAGCTGGGGGTTGTGTCCTCTTGTCCTGGTGGCACTGGTGACCACTCCAGAGGAAACGACCTCGTGGAAATGTTGTGAGTACAAAGGACAGAACAAAATCACTGGGTTGGAAGAGACCTCCAAGGTCATTGAATCCAAGCCAGCCCCAACACCTGAACCAAGCCCTGGCACCCAGTGCTGCCTCCAGCCTTGGTTAAACACCTCCAGGGGTGGTGACTCCACCACCTCCCTGGGCCTTTCCAGAACTTTATCACCTTTCTGCAAAAAACTTTTTCCTGACATCCAACTTAAATTTCCCTTGGTGCAGTTTGAGACTGAAATTGAAACTGACTTCTGGAAATGTCTCCTTAGGCTCCCAGCACAGCCTGGAGCTGTGTGCAGACATCACTGCCCAGCAGTGAGGGTGGAGGTTTCAGCCCAGCCCTGCCCCTCATTTCACATCTGTTCTGTGGCTTTCAGCTTTTCATTCTCTTGCCACATCACCAGTGATGCCACGGAGAGCCTCAAGGCTGTGGGCTGAGAAGTCCAATTCTGCTCATGCAATATGATCCCCAGAATTTCTTCTATTTCCATGTATCTTTTCAAAGATAATTCAGAGAATGAATTTTCTAGGGTTTTTTTTCCTCAGTTCCCCATCTTTTTTTTTTTTTTTACTTACATTTCCAGTTTGTTGTCATACAGGTTATTTGAAAGAACAGCAATTGCAGAGTGAAGGGTCTGGCCAGTTCCATTCTGATTCACCACCTGTTAGCCCAGTGTTACTCCCTGAGGTTTATTTTTGGCATGTCCAGTCTAGCTTAGTTTCAACTGCCTGAGATTAGTGCGCTTCCATCCTTGATGTCCCTTAATTTTGACTACATCACCTCTGGTTTAGAGCAGAGAGTGCAATCACAATCTCTTGTCCACTCTGCAATAACAAAAACTGTAGGTTTGTCTGTTAGCAGCAGCATTTCTTTCAGCAGCAGTGACAGACTTTATGAAATAACAACAATCTGCTGCAAGCTCTCCCTTCCCAGCAGTAAAAGGGATGTGAAAGTAATTGTTAAAGTTATAAAACGTGGGTAAGGTTTCTCCCAGGACTCACATGTAGCCATTAATCCCAAAGGGAAACTACCCTTAGTCACTAAAACCATCCCAGCAGAAAGCTCAGATCTTTCCTGCGGAGATTTATTTCTGCCTCAGTGCTAATTAAGCTGTACAAAGTGCCAAAACTAACTCCTCCCTGCCTCTTTTTCTCCCTCCCTCCTTCTCTCTCCTGACAGCTCAGGTTCCAGACAATGACGAGCAATTTGTGCCTGACTTCCATTCAGAAAATTGTAAGTACCATGGGGATGCTCACACCTCCTGGGGGAAAGACAAATCCAAATTCTGCTGCCTTTCCCCCCCTGCCCCAGGCAGTTTCCCCCACTAAACTGAAATTGAACACTTTTACTGGTTGCTCTTGTTTCCCTCCTTTCTCAGAGCTTGATCTCTGAGCCATATATCTGATTTCTTTCTCTTTTTGACCTAGAACTGAGGAGAGGGATGGTCCCAGTTTCACTCTGAGTGAATCAATGAGTCAGGTGTAATGTGAGAGCCTGTTCCAGCTATTAGGGGCTGCAGAGAATTGGCTGCTGCTAACACATCCAGCTTCTTGGCAATCCCATGGAGTTCAGTGTACTGGAGAGAAAAAAAATTTCCCCCCCTGATACTCAGCTGACCCATCAGCATTTTTAGATGGGCTGTGTCAGGAAGATTAATCCACAAACATCAGATGTTTATGTCCAAAAAAGAGACAGAGGAGTTCTTTTACTTTATTCCAATAAAGGGAGACCCCCCTGGGGTCTCTCCAATTTTTGGAGTACACAGCCTCCTTTTTATCCTAATTTCCCAGCCACATTTCCCTTCTCTCTTTCCCCATTGCCTGAGGTACTTGAGAGGTTCAGACTTCCCAATACGCCTGATACCAGAGATTTCCCTCTAATGTATAACCTTCCCTTTTTAATTTTCAATTCTTATGGAATTTAGGGGTTTTCCTCATTGTTTCTTTCATCTTTCAATGTCTAATTTCATTTATCAGCAAACCTAAATCTTGCTTCTAAAAGCAAATACCTTTTTCCATTCATCAACCATTAGAATCCTTCCCATTTTTCCTTTAATGGTAACTGCATGGGATTAGCTTCAAGCCAAATAACGTATAGAAGTGCATCAGCATTCAGAGAAACAAACAAAAACACCCACATCCTAAACACCCACATCCTACTTCCTGGTGCTGTAAACTGCAGCCCACACTTGTTATTCATTAAATTCTGACAAGCTCAGAAACATCCCTCCTTGTCTGCATCAAGCTCTTCCCATGATCAGTGCACTGAAAATGGAAAGAAACCTTTTTTTTTTTTTTTTTTCCTGGACTGTCCCTGTGTTCTGGATGAGCAGAGTGGTTTTGGGATCCCCCAGTCCCACACTCAGGGGTGCTGGACTTTTAGCCCAGCAGAGACTCAGCAAAGGCACCCCTGCATTTGGGAATGCCTGCTAAGCACAGCTCCCCAGAACACAGAGTGTCAGCTGGACGTTTCCTTTCTCTCCTGCAGTGGCTTTTCACAGCCCCCCTGCCAAGATCAAGAAGGAGCCGCAGAGCCCCTCGGAGCTGTCCTGCAGCCACGAGCAGCTCCAGCACAGCAGCCAGCAGTGCCTTTATGCCAGGTATGGCTCCCAGGAGGGGCAGGAGCAGCTCTGCAGCCCGGGGCTCTGCAGCCTCTGACGCTGCAGGGGTGCCTGTGAACATCAGCTCTGCCTTTGCCTCCTTTTATTCTCCCTTTTTATTCTCCCTGGCCCTCAGCCATCCTCACACTCAGCAATGTTGACATCTGCCACGTGCCTCTGCCCATTGTTTTCCAAAATCTGCCCCACTGCCCTTGCCTGTGGCTCCTCCAGCACAGCCCTTCCCCGGGGCTGTGCTCGAAGGGTTGTTGCTGTCGGTGAGCAGGGAGGCAGCAGGGCTTTGAGCTGGGGGCTTCTGGCCCCGGGGGCTGCACAGGGGCACAGCACATTTGATATTTTCTAGGTTTGGAAAGCCAGGTATCTGCTAAGGAAGGCAGGAGCCTCCCTTGAAATGGGCAATGTAAAACCCCTCCCTCCAAATTAATATCATTTGAAAATTAAGGGTCTCTCAGCAAAGATATGGGAATAGGAATAACAGTTCTTTATTAGAAAAATTAAAAATAAAAATGCAATAGTACAAAAAAAGAAAACAAACCAGTGCCAGAGTCAGAGCAGCCCTGGCAGGCTGTGGGTCAGGGAGGTGGCACAGCCCCATCCCAGCCCTCCTGCAGTGCCAGCTGTGCTCCTGCTGGAGCAGGGATCCTGCACAAGGGGGGAGTTTTCCTCTGGAGCTCCAGGGCTGGGGGAGATGGGCCTGGGCTCCTCTGGGAATGCAGGGGGAAGAAAGCTGCTCCTCTGGGAATGC
>QUSF01000166.1:87590-112695 GCA_003676055.1 Chloebia gouldiae | reverse complement strand
AGGCTGCTGTGCTGTTCCCAGGTCAGATTGGATCCAGGTAGGAATGCTCAGCTCCTCCCCTGGGCAGAGCCTCTCCCTATGGATGATGGAATTTTCTCAGCCAGGCAGGGACACTCACTGGCCATGAACAGAAGATAATTAATAATTAATGGCCCATGAACAGAAACGATCTCCTGGAGGGAGGGTTGGTTGTGGGAGAGGTAAAGCAAACTGCCCAATAACAGAGGGTAACTGCCCCAGCTCTGACAGATGGTAGTGGATACACACACCCCCAGCCACATCTTGCAACCCAGGCCTGAGATGTTCCAGGTGCTGCCACAGGTCCCTCTTGGAAAACTGAAATGTTGCAATGTTTGGCTTTTCCAGTGCCTATGACCAGCCCAGAGAGTGCCCCAGCCCTGGAGTCCTGATCCAGCCACCACTGCAGCAGTTCCCCAGACAGGACAGGAGCTTCCTGAGCCCTGCAGGGCCACCCCGCTCCACCTCCAGCTGTGGATTCCTCAGTGAGAACAGGTGAGTTGGAGGAGGAGGCAGCCACTGGCAAGGATTTCCCTCCTTGGTGGTGAAAGGAGGAAGGGCTGCAGCATCCAGGTGAAGTTCTCAGCTCCCAGCAGGCGCAGGATCCCTCCTGTGGGAGCCACCTCTGCTGCCTGGGTGTGATGTCCGTGCCCTGTGAGTGCTGGGCTGTGGGGCAGCTGCCCTTGGGAACATCCATCCCTGGGGTGTCATCCCTCCTTGTGCCACCACCATGGGCTCCTGCAGCTGCAGCAACGGGCTGAGGAGGTGTCTGTCCCTCCTGCAGCCCTGTGCCAGGGCTGGAACAAAGGGCCCAGAAAGCAGAAACCAGGGCTGAGACCAGAGGGTTCTCCACAGGCTCGGGGGAATCACCCTGCGTTTCTGGGGCTGCAAATTCTCAGGAAAGCAGCTGTCTCACACCCTCTCCCTTCTCAGCTCTGCCTATCAGCCACCTCTGGAGATGAGCCATTCCTTCCCACCCTCCCAGGCCGTGGCCCAGGAAGACTCCATTGCCTACCAGTGCCAGCTGCCCAAGCCCTGCCTGCAGTACCCCCAGCAGGGCTTCAAAGAGGAGCACCACGACCCCCAGTACGAGCAAGCAAAGCAGGCAGGCAGCAGGCAGCAGTACCCAGCAGCTGTGCTGGTCAAGCAGGAGCAGGTGGATTACCTGTATGAGCCAGGTAGGCAGAACTGCCCCTTCCTGACTGCATGAACATCATCAGTGGGGTCAGCAGCTCCTTGGGGAGCATCCAGCTGGTGCAGTGCTGCTCTCTGAGCTCTGCAGCAGCACTGCTCGCTGTCAGCAGCACGTGCTGTCTGGGTACCTGGCAGCTAAAGCAGTTCTGTCTGTTCACTGCCTCCAAAATAAGGCTGGGACACTCACCATGCTCTGGTGTCAGATTGTATTCCAAACTGAAAAAGACTTTCTGGGACAGAGCTGAAAGCTTTAGCAAGATAGGAGGCAGAAGGGGATGTTAAATCCATTCAAATGAGATAAAAGCATTACCACCCCAAGGGATTAAGTAGCCAATAAGGAGAATCTCAAAATTCATGATAAGCCCACACACAACATCAGAAATGAAGAAAAGGCTGTTTCCAGTTTCATAGGGAGTTTTTGTTTTCAGGGGTAATTGTGAGCTGGAAGGTTGCAGAAAGTGAGGTCAGCTTTGAAGAAATCATACTGAAAACGGCAGCAGAAAGGAAGGAATCAAATATGCTGGAGCTTGGACAGAAAAACTGTCCTGGATCCTTGCAGCAGAAGTCCCTGTGAGCACAGAGGAAAAGGGGGTCTGGGTGGGCTCAGCTCAGTGCCAGGGTGCTGCTTGGTGTCCTCTGAGGATCTGCTACTTCCCATGGAAACAAGGCTCAGAGAACAGAGATGTCAGGGGGTGACAAGAGAAAAAAGTTAGTGGTGCCAAAAATAGCTCTTTAGATGCCAGATATCTCCACCAGGTGATCCTCTTATTTTTCCACAAGGGATAAATCTTACTTTTCTGGCAGATCTGTCCAAAGACTCACTACCCTGAGATCACAATACCCTCTTTCCAGAGGGAGTGATACTTCTGGTTTCCTGGGATTTCAATGGACATCTTGATTTTTTTCCTTTAGCAGAAATAAACACAAAAATAAAAAGCTCCTATGAGGGTATCACTGTGGTGATATTGGAATTACAATTTCACTGGGTCCTTCTGTTCAGAAAATGTGCAAGCCCAGAAGCTGGGAATGTGCTTTTTGTGCAAGTAGTTTATGGCTGTAATAACACCCAGTCTATCAGCTCAGAGTTCTCTTCCCTTAGCATCAGCAAAATATCTGCTGGCAGCAATGGCCAAGCACAGGTGTGAGAGGGAAGTGTAACATAAACTTTGCAAAGTTCCCAGTTACAGCTTCTGTTTCAGCTGTGTACAGTAAATAAATTTGATTCAGAAAACACAAGATACAGAAGACACAAATTGCAGTGCACAGACAGCACTATACACAGAGAACCAGGAAAAGATTTCCTGCTTGTTTTTAACAAATCCTGATCTTTCTTTTTATTTTCTAAACTGTTTGTGGGAATGCCCCCTCATGATGTGAAAAAGCCAGGGAGACTTGAGACATCTGAAATGACATTTGTGAGACTGTGCAGAAACATTCAGATGCTACTGCTCTCTGTTCACCTTCATCATCACAGTACCCCTGGAAAAATGTAAAAATGTAAAATGTAAAGGCCTTTTTACCTGGGAAAGCAGCAGCAAAGTGTGTAGGTATCTTAAACGAAGATGAGAGAGGGGTTCCAATTTAGCCTGCTGTCCATAGTTTTGTATAAAAGTGAGGTAGAGGTGATTGGCTGCTTCTCCTGGCTACTCTGAAGGATGGTGTGTGATGCTGCCACAGCAACTTACTGCTCTAATTCATGATTGGAAGGACAATGCAAATGAAGCTGTGGTTAGCAGTCTGACACTCACCTTTAGGAGGGCTCTAAGAGGACCTTGGTTAGACAGCTGCACTCACCTATCCACCTTCACAGAGCAAGAAAATTCTGCCACCTGTGCTTTTTAAATAAGTGAGTTTGTTAATTGTTCTGTAGATGTTCCTGACTGTCCTTCCATGTACATAAATGCTGAGAGTTATCCAAGCCATTCAAATCCAGAAGATCCATTAGGTAAGAGATGCAGGGACTGTCTCCTCCCTGCACAGAACCACCCTCTGCTACTAGCCTGGCTGGCTGTGACTGCTGATGTTCTTTTCTCTTTCAGGCTGCAGCTATGACAAGCACATGAGGTCCATTATTGATGATGTCTGTGTTGTTCCAGAAAAATTTGAAGGTTGGAGAAAGCATGGCTTGGAGTTTTGGTGTGAGATAGGGTTATTATCACCTTAGCCAGCCCCTTGACTAGTGCCAACATAGTTCATTACTGTGTTCTTGCTGTGTGTTGGTACCCAGCTTTTTGGTATCCCAATTTTTTGAGCTTTCTTAGCAGCAACCAGGCCTAGCATAAGTAGCTCAATTGTGACTTATATCAGAGCTGCTCTTGGAAGAGTTGCTCATCAATTTGGCACTGTTGTATGTGAACTGAAATATTCCAGGTAAACAATTTGAAACTGTAAACTGTGCTGCTTTTTTCTTTTTTCCCCCAGTTGTTTTAGCACTGTTCTCCTTGGAGATGTCTTGTTTGTTCTTCTCAGCAGGAGACATCAAGCAGGAAGGAGGAGGGTACCGGGAAGGAGCCCCCTACCAGAGACGGGGCTCGCTCCAGCTCTGGCAGTTCCTCGTGGCTCTCCTGGACAACCCCACCAACTCCCACTTCATTGCCTGGACTGGCAGAGGAATGGAGTTCAAGCTCATTGAGCCAGAGGAGGTGAAACCATTGAGGTTCTCTACAGGCTTGGGGGAATCACCCGTTGTTTCTGGGGGTGCAGACTCTCAAGTGGCTTTTCCTCTGCCCTGTGAAGCTTTTCTTGCCAGTGGTACTCACTAGACCCTGCAGCAAGTCAAGGATTTTAGAAGAGGTCAAAACACTTGAGTGACACAAATACCAGGTTTAAGAAAGGCTGCTTGTGTGTAAGATTAGAACCTCAGCTATGCAGTGTGTAAAATTATCCACAGCCTTCATTTCCCTGGATGCTTCACTCAAGCTTGCAGTGACCTGTGCTGTCTTGTCATGCTCCATACTTGACATTGAGGTTTGGAGTTTCAAACCCTACTGATTGCAGAAGTTTTCATAAGATATGTCCTAGTCAATCTTTATTTCAAAATTACTTTCACTGAAGTGTAATTTCAAATGCTGCCATGTTCCAAAAAATCCAGTGATACTGGATTTTTTGGTAACTGGGAGAAGTGTCCATAGTATCTGTTCATATCTTGTTCTAACCAGAGCTGCATTTAGCACTGTTCTTGCTACATATCAAAATTTATGGGCATTTTCAGTGCAGACAAGTTGTCTTGGCAGGTTGACATTGGCTCACAACAGACTTCTGAGTCTCATGGATAAAGCTGAAAATTGTGTGGGAGTAGAAAGGCACAGGTCTCTTCCAGTGTGCTCCCTCATGCTTGGTCTCCTGATAAACATGGAACCCTTGAAAATTAAGTGTAACATAGGAAAAAGCAGCCCTTTAGCATCCTCAAGTTTTCAGAGTACTGGAGAGTGAGGAGCAGTGGTGACACCAAATGAGCTCTGTAGGGGGAAGAATTTCTCCATGACACAGAGTACTTGAGTTCTACTCATGTTTAACAGCTGCTAAATTATTGATGAGTCTATTATCTATGAGACTATAAATGTTTGTATGTGTCATGGTACCAACAGTGAAAAAAGAACCAGCTGTTCTTTTCTCTTGGGGTGGTGTCTTGGTTTGACAAGACAGGTGTCTGCTAAGGAAGGCAGGAGCCTCCCTTGAAATTGAAAATGTAAACCCCCTCTCTCTGAATTATTATAATTTTTAAATTAAAAGGTCTCAGGCAGATATGAGAATAGGAATAACAGTTCTTTACTAGGAAAATTTAAAATACAAATGCAATAGTACAAAAAAAGAAAACAAAGCACTGCCAGAGTCAGAACATGCCCTGGCAGGCTGTGGGTCAGGGAGGTGGCTCAGCCCCATGCCAGGGTGGCTCAGCCCTCCTGCAGTGCCAGCTGTGCTTCTGCTGGAGCAGGGATCCTGCACAAGGGGGGAGTTTTCCTCTGGAGCTCCAGGGCTGGGGGAGATGGGCCTGGGCTCCTCTGGGAATGCAGGGGGGAGAAAGCTGCTCCTCTGGGAATGCAGGGGGAAGAAAGCTGCTCCTCTGGGAATGCAGTGGGAAAACCTGACTGTGGTGTTACAAATGCCAGATTATATCCAGGTAGGAATGCTCGGCTCCTCCCCTGGGCAGAGCCTCTCCCTGTGGGATGATGGAATTTTCTCAGCCATGCAGGGACACTCAGTGGCCATGAACAGAGGATAATTAATAACCAATGGCCCATGAACAGCAGAGATCTCCTGGAGGGAGGATTGGTTGTGGAAGAGATAAAGAAAACTGCCCAAAGAACAGCACATGCCTGTCCCAGCTCTGACAGATGGTGGTAGAATCCACACCCCCAGTAAAATCTTTCAGCCTGATTCAGCTGGGCTCACTGGCACTGCCTCTTTGGTGCTGTGCTTGCAGGTGGCCAGGCTCTGGGGGATCCAGAAGAACCGTCCAGCCATGAACTACGACAAGCTGAGCCGGTCACTGCGCTACTATTACGAGAAAGGCATCATGCAGAAGGTCAGTTTGCAAAGCAGGAGAAAACTTTATGCTTGAAGTGAAGCTCCTCTTGTTTGAGGCAAGTCCTAGACAGAATGTCCTTGAGCTAGCTGTGGGAAATGGTAAAGGTAAGAAGATTTTTAGAAACCTGGGGAAGCAGGCCTTAGAAACAGAAAGAACAGAAAGCTTAGAGCTAGCTGCAGCTGCAAAGTCAGTAAATAGAAAAAGAATATGAAAAATAATATGCTATAGCATATTACAGTGGTATAGCAAGCAAGGACATGAAACAATAGCTTGAGTTTTAGGCTTGGCTAAGATACACCTTAAGACTGCAGGAAAATATGCTTAGCAAGAGAGTAGAAGGTTTTAAGGTTAATGGAGTATTGTGTATTGTTAATAGAAAGTAAACAGCAAGAATTTTGTAAAGGAGGTGTATATGTGCTTTTAGTGATTGGCTAGAACAATTGTCTGTGAGCTTTAGCAATATGCTCTTGGCTAGAAAGTTTTTTAAATGTTCTGTAACAAAGAAATCTTTGGCTGCTGATGGCTGTACATGAGCTTTTGCCATCTTTCTATTGTCTCAGCCATGTAATGAGGCTGATGCTGCAATAAAGCTCAGGGAATGTCCCCCAGCAGTCCTGTCCTGTTCGTGAAAACAAACTCCAAACAAACTAGCCAGGCATCCCAGGCTTGCCTTCCCCAAATCTTCTCTTTGCTGTAGTCCAGTGGAGAAGCTGTGAAGGAGCTGAATTTAGGCAAAGCATGAGAAATAAAACAAAGAGGGGATTAGGGTTTCTTTCTTTTTTCTGTATATTTCTGCAGTCGGGAGAGTTGGAATTTATGCAGCTTCAAGGAGATAGAATCAGTCCTTCCTGCAGTGAAGGAAAGGCTGCCTGGAACTTGGTCCTGTGTGGTGGGGATGGTCTGTGGCACACCCAGGGCCCTGGAGATTATTGGGAGTGTAACTGTCTCAGTACAGACTGCTCAGGGACTGCTGCTGCTGTTGGTACTGGACAGAGAGTTCAGCTGGCAGCATCCCAGCTCCCAGGAGCTGTTCCAGGAGAGGCCAGAGCAGCAGAGAAGCAAGGGGACAGCACAAGGAGAAATGTACAGCTCTGACACATCTCAGGGCAGGCAGATACCTCTGCAAGCCTTCCCTGGTGCTGCCCCTGGGCCTGCAGCACTCACTGCCTGCTCTCACCCTGCAGGTGGCTGGGGAGCGCTACGTGTACAAGTTTGTGTGTGAGCCCGAGGCCCTGTTCTCCATGGCCTTCCCCGAGCAGCAGCGGCCGGCGCTGAAGGCGGAGCAGCTCAGCGAGGAGGACACGGTGCCTCTGGCCCACCTGGCTGACAATGGCTCCTACCTGCCAGACCTGGGCAGCTTCCCTCCACAGCTCCACAGCAAAGGCTACACCTACTAGCACTGCTGGGAGCACTGGGAGATGGCTGGTTGGTGTGCAGCTGGTGGCAGCATTTCTTCAGGCCAGCACCGAGCTCTGCATCCCTGCTTTGGGCAGCACGAGTGTTCAGGTGCACGAGTAGAAAATCACCTGACAGCAGACAGGGCTCTTGTGTGCTTGTGATAAAACTCTTCCTGTGTCAGGATGGGGCTCGTTCTCAGCTGTGCAGACATCTCAGCAGCAGATCAGGTCATTGGTGCCTCCAGATGTATCAAACCTGCCACTGTCCCCTCATTGCAGAGGGAGGGGATGCTGTCCCACCAGGGCTTTTTTCATTAAGAAAAATGAGAAAAATTATGAGAATGCTACAATGCTGCTGCTGACTCCGTTCCTCCTGTACATGTCTAGAACCTATGCATGACCTGACTTCTGCTCTGACCAGAGGAACCTGCTCTGAAAGGCCACTCAAGCCTTCTTCCCAGGATGGCTGCAGGACAATGGTCACAGATCTTGTGCCTTCCTTGAGGAACACTCATTGTCTTGTGCATGCTCCTGCCTTATCACCTCCTTGCTCATGCCAGGAGTTTCTGGGATCCAGGCACTCTGAGCAGGATACATGGCCCAAAGGCATTTAGGGGAACCACAGAGGAGCACAGGTCAAACCAATGCCTCGTTCAGGTAGAGGGACTGTGGGAAGCAGCAAGGCCTGAGACACAGCTCAGCACAGTGGTGTGGCTTTTCCAAACTGAAAAACTTCAACAAACAGTCTCAGGATATCTGAAGAGCTGCCAGGCATCTTGAGTGTGCCCATCCTGGGCTTGGCTAGAGAATTGTCTGAGGCAAGAGGTGTGATGAAATTTAATCACACCTGGTGGGGTGTGATTTTAAAATGTACAAAGTAACCTAAACCATACATAGATCTTAATATAGGAATTCAGACTTAAACTCCACAGAGATTTGCATGTTTAAGGGGAATTCAGATATGTTAAAAAGGCAGCTCTATCTGCAGTCCACTGCAGCACCTGCAACTTGACTAAACTGGCAGGTTTTCCACAACAGTAAATGTTTATAATGGGTACCACATCCTGATTAAGAGGTGTTTAATTTTTTAATTAGCAGCTCTACCATGCTCCCAGTTAAACAAGGAGCAATACTGTGTACCCATACAGGAAAAGTCTGTTTCCATTGCTTTAGATTGATGTTTCAGCTGCTGAATACAGAGCATTGTCAATCCTGCCAGCATGGTAGCCTGTAGAAAAAAATCTGTATATTGACTGAAAGCCTGATTTCCCGTGATGACTGTCCCCTGCATGGCTAATGCCAACCCTCCCAGCCTCATCCCTGAGTGCAAGAGCCATGGAAGGCAGCATTCCCTGCCTGAGGAGAGGCCAGGCACTCAGAGCAGTCTGCTCTGCTGATGCCTTTGCAGGCCCTGTGCAGAGACTTGGTGCTCTGACAGTTCCTGACCCTCCTGCCTTGCCCTGCACCTCCCTGGCCAGCACAGCTCCTGTGGTGTCCCAGAAGGCTGAAGGGGAACCCCTCCTCTGGTATAAGCTGCCTTTACTATTTATGAGTGTAAAAATACTGCCATTAATAAATTGGTCTGTCTTTGGCCAGTGCAAGCTCACCGAGTGCTCCTCCTTTACCTTCTGACCTTGCTTTGCACCTCCCCTTGGCACCAGCTCACAGCTTTGATACCTCCACCTGCAGCACTCCCAAGGACTTGACATTTATCCTTTGGGCCACCCCTCTGCCCTTCCTTCCAGAACAGGAATTCAGGGAGCGAGTTCACACATTTCAGTGCAATTTCATTCAGGTTTCTCAAGTCACAGCAACAGATGAACAGCCACAGAGCAGCTCTAGGAATCAGAAGGTAAGGCTCCCCTCCTTGAGGGGCAGTGACCTCCAAAGCTCAGAGATTCATGATCACCAGATCAGAGTTGGGAGTCAATAAATACACTGACATTTCCAGTTCAGCTAGAGTGAGAGGCAGCTGGGATGGGAGTTACAGGCAAGAGTCCTAAAGTTCTTCTGCTGGTCCTGAAAATGACCAGGAGCTTCCAGGAGGGAGATAAACAGCTCCCACACAACTCCATAAAACACTCCATAAGAAGCTTCCATTAAGTCAGAGACTAAGGAAGAACTTGTGCACACATGTACCTGCCTTTTAAATCCCCTCCAGGGTGGTGACTCCACCACGGCCCTGGGCTGCCCGTGCCAATGCCTGACAACCCTTTCAATGAAGGATTTTTCCTAATACCCAGTCAAAACCTCCTCTGGCACTACTTGAGGCCATTTCTTTTGGCCTATCTCTGGTTGCCTGGGAGAAGAGGCCAACACCCACCTGGCTCTGATATCTTGTCAGGGAGTTGTAGAGAGTGAAGTGGTCCCTCCTGAGCCCCTCAGCTGCTCCTCATCAGACCTGTGCTCCAGACCCTTCTGAGAGAGATTAAACTAGTTAATGGCTCCAACTTGATTAAAAGCACCCAAGTTGTAGCCAAGAAGTAACTGCACCAAAGCCCACCCAATCCCCATAATAGGATTCCTGGCAGGAATTTGAGATAAGATAAAGCTGGCACTATTGCCCAATTATCTCAGGTCTAAGGAGAAGTTAACAAACTTGGGAGAAGAATGTATCCACAAAGAAATCCCAACCCAGCAGCTGTGCTGGAAATTAGCTCAGACTCATTTGCTGTGGCCAGGTTTGCACATTCTTCCCCCCAGGCAAAAGGAGAGGAGAGCTTTTGGGTGTGATCTCCAAAGGGGGTACAGAGGGGTGAACACCCATCCCCTGGCTACAAGCCAGGTAAGAATCAGACCCTGCAGAGTCCTCCCTTGCACAAACTGGCTCTGGTGTAGAACACACCACAGGTCCCATTCACCGGGGATTCATGTGAGAGGCAGTCTTGGAAGGGATCAAAAGTCATCAGAGACCCCCAGAGTGCCCCAGACTCACTTCTGAAGAGTGCACAGGATGGACAAGTGTTGCACCAGAACCAGTCTGTTGTAAAAGACACTGCAGGACTGCCCCCCAGCAGGAAGGTGAGTGGGCATTCCCATCTATACCTGCATGTTTATTACCCCCCTGAACTCTGTTTCATGGAACCCCCACACCAAGAAGACCAGAAGAGAATCAGTGGGACACCACTGGACCCACAGGGTGAACAGCTTTCTGCTTCATCTCTCTCTTCATTCTCTCACTCCCCATTTCTCCTTTACCTATTTACTTCTCTCTCTACCTCGAATTTGCAGTTAAATAAACTCCATACTATTGACTTCAGCATGTGGTCTTGTTTGCACCTTAATTCAGGGAGAAGCATCTCTCTACCAGCTGGATCATAACAGCCTCCCCAGCTCCAGTGGCCATCTCTGGACACCTTCAGCACCTCAGTGTCCTTTTTGTAGTGCAGGGCGCAGAGCTGGATGCAGGATTTGAGATGTGGCCTCACCAGTGCCCAGCACAGAGCCACACCATTGCTGCTGGAGCTGTGAAGCCCTGAAAGCTTTGCTGTGCCTGCCTGCTTCAGGAAGAGCAGTGCACCAACACACCACTGTGCATGCCAGGCTCTGCTCAGGATGCTCACAATTCTCCTGGCCCCTAAGGAACCATGGAAAGTATCTGGTGAGAAAGCAAAGCAGGAGAGAGGAAGGTGCCTCAGGGGAGGCTGAAAGAGTTTGTGGCACCTCAGTTCTTGCTGAGCTTTGGCTTTATGGTACCTGTTTCCATTTCCCTAAATTGGCTTTAAGCATGTTTTGGAGGCACTTCCATTCCTGTCCTTTTTGCTTTGACTCTCTGAGTCCAAAGTTACAAACTTTGTAATTCCCTTTAATTTCACGATGATATAATGTGAGGGAAAGCTCAGGACATTTAACAACATCACCTTTGTACAGAGAAGTATTTCCAACATAGCTACTTTTCAATGTGAAACATTCTTCCAATTCACTGTGTAAAACAACCAGTCAAGCTACTTCTCTTCAACAATAATTTTAGCACACGTCCCAGCTTTGGAAAAAAAAATAAGGTTTATGAAGCTATGGAGTCAAATAAATTTCATCTGTTGGCAACAAAAAAAATATTTTACAGATAATTTGGGCATGACATAGCACACACTGGGCAGTCAACTTCTTTTTAAAACGAGAAACTGTTACACAATTTTTACAGACATTTTGGCTGTAAGAGCTCATTCTATTACAAAAACCCCACAGCTGTGATGTCACCAAACATTTTACCTGAAAATAAAGCATATGGCAAATTGTATAAAAAGTCTAAACATTTGTAACCATTTACATTTCCAGATGGAACTGTGCTGCAGAGGGGATTACTGGTTGATAAACCCTTCAGAACCCAGAAGATGGGGATGAAGGGTGCAGTCTGACCTGTGCCATTGTCCAAATATATTCTAGCTGGGTTTCAAGAATTTTTCCTACCTTATCCCAAAGACAGAGATACTAAATATCTCACCACTGATGGCTTAAATAAAATACAAGTAGTTACATTGCATGGGAAAATGCATAAACTTGGTAAAATAGAGAACAGGCTGCTCCCAAAAAGCAGTCACTGACCAAGAACGTTAAGCAGAAATAAATCCCTTTTAGCAGGGTAAAAACACAAACTATTCCAGCTTCTATTTCTCTGGTCACTCAGAATCCAGTCAGGCTGGTGAACAACCATTTTTTCACCATTTTTTGGTGTTGTTCAGCTCAGTACCCAGACTCCCCAGTCTTAGATTTTGTCTCTTACAAGGGGAATCACTAAAGTGCTCCAAGACCCACTTGTGAGAGGCTGCAGTGGCCTGTGCAGCTGCAGCACATCTGGGGTGCCCCTTGAGCTCGTGTTGTGCCAAGGCTGAGTACAGGAGCACTGCAGAGGTGAGCTGCAGGGGAATGTCTGTCTCCCAGGACACTGGCAAGAGCACACAGGTCCCATTCCCAGCACTGTGAAAGCAGCAGGGGCCAGGAGGGCGCCGGGCTCAGCGCCGGCGGAAGGCGCGGGAGATCCTCCAGGCGTTGGGCTCCTCGTAGCGGTTGTAGAGGGGCTCCAGGCGCTGCTGCTTCTTCTGCTTGCTCAGCTTGGTTGGGTCAGAGACCTTGAAGAAAGCTGGGGCAAACTCCACCAGCCAGCGAGGATCGATGGTTGTCACCTCCCGCATGTACTCCTTGGTGGTCAGCACCAGCTCGTGATAAACCACCCTGGGAAAGGGGACAGCAATTCTGCAAATCAGCTTTTTCAAACAAGAAGCAACAAGGAAAGCTGGAAGAGATAAGCTTGCTCCTTTTAAGCTCCAGAAGAACCATCCAGAAGAGTTAGCCCTATTTTTCCCCTCTTACTTCACAGCTACTCTTCACTACAGAATTCCTTCATCCTATTTAAAACAATTCTCTCTTCCTCTTCAACAGCCAGTGTTTTAAACCCACTTCTAGAATAAAAAAACATGCAATTACAACTTCAGGCCTGGCCTTGTCTCCAACAGTCAGTCTCATCTCTGCATAGACAGAAAGTTCAGCAGCAGAAAGAGACAAAAGTAGACCTGAAACTTTTCTCATTGCTAAGGAATCAGCAGCCTCTGTTCAGACCTCCACAAACAGCACACAGCACGACTTGCTCTGTTACAAAGTCTGAAGAGAAGCAGGAAATCCCATGCCTTACCATTCAGGCTGCCTGTTGAAGAGAGCACTGGATGGGTGGATGTAGACAACCTGCTGGTCAATGAGTGTTCGATAGCCTTCCTGAGGATCCTTCTTGGCTGCATTTCTGAAGAAGCCACTGCAAATGGCCTTCTGGACTCGCACTGTGGCCTTCCCACAGGACACCACATCCAGCTTATGCCTGCCAGACAAGTGTTAGAGAGAAAAAGATCAGAGCTCTCCAGATTTGGATGCAGGCACCAGGATGAGTTTAGCAAATTTGCTTTAATTATTACAATGTAAGAACAGTAAGACACAGAGTCAGTATTGTCCTCCTTGACCTGCTCACCTGTCCATGATGCCCAACATCTGCTTGCGAATGTCCTGAGCCCGGCGTAAGGACCTGGCCTGGATGAAATTTTCATAGCACCAGGGATTTGAAAATTTATTATTCTTCCAGGAATTGTAAACAGCCAGCAGCGTGAGGTGGTCACCTTCTGTTTGATGGAACTTGGCTTTCTTTTGATCAGCAAGTGCTTGTTTATCCTAACACAAAACATACATCCATCAGATACCTACATCACAGAGAAAATCCCTGGACAATATGAATGACACAGGCTCCTTGTCATTCCCATCATGAAATTTTACATCTATCTTGATAATGATACAGGATTAAGACACAGAATGTTTTTTTTTCAATTTCAGTCCCTATTTTTGAAAGAATACATCAAAGTAAATGGTTCATACTGCAGGAAGCATAGGCACACACTGCACTAACTGATTTTCTTACTGCTCTACAAATTAATTCAGTTATTCACCAAGAAATGTGCTGAAGCAGTAGGTTTGACCTGGTGATCCATACACCTCTCCCATCTGCACATAAAACATTAATCAAATATTGCAGTTACATAGATCAAAACTGAAGTTAACTACCCTGAAGAAGTAAAGGATCCAAGACAAACATGATCCCACCACAGCAGAGCCTGTTGTTTACTGACTTAAAAGAAATCAGCACACGATAAAGGTGCCATGAAGAAATACTTTCTGTGTATCTGAAAATGCAAAGGCAATCTGAACTCCAGAGCTGGGACCAACTTGGTTTAGGCTGTATGTTGTTGTTGGGGAATGCAAGAGCAATTTTAAAACTTTTCACTTCTACTTTCCCATCTGCAAAGAAACTACCAACAGCACAGCTACAGGCCCTTAAATGAAAAGGAACATCAGAGAGGTAATGCACAAACAGATGTTCTGACCAAATTACAAGTTTCTTTTGGGAAATATGCTCACTCAGGCATTCACACCAAATCCACCCAGACTGTAACACTGCTGCCTCTGGCTCAGCTCCTCACCTTTGGCCTGTAGAACACATTCTGCACAGACAGCATGGAGACAATCGTCAGCATCTCCTCACTGCATCCCAGATGCACAGACATGATCAACATCTTACACAGCATAGGCTCCAAGGGGAATTCTGCCATCTGCAAGAAACATGTTTCAAGGCATTCTGTGAAAAATCTTCTCAGTGCAAAAGTAAGCAATGCCCTCTCTCACGAATTTACTTTGCAAAGAGGTGTGCTTAACCCAGAGTAACTTCACTCAACATGAAGCAACTTATTTGTCTGTATTCACGATCACAAGAATATCCCAATACTTACAGAAAGTTTTTAGACATTCATAAATGTAGACATATGAATAAGGAGAAACACTAGTTACTCCTTAAAAAGCAGAAAGTACTTTAACAGGCCTTTTTAAGGTACCTTAAAAAGCAGAAGGTACAGCAGAACTGTGGTAAATGAAAAGCTACCAAAAAACCACCAGAGAATGACAGCAAAAGGAAACCAACAGTGCTAAGCAAGGCCTGCCACGACTGCTCTCATGTCATGCCCTGAATGTTGGCAACCCAGGCAGTGGTAAGAGGTATTTTATTCTGCCTACCCTGCGCCCAAGTCGAGTGAGCAGCCCCTCATCATCCAGAGCTCCCAGGGTGTAGAGCTGCTCCATGGCAGTTATGAGAGTTTCCATGGGGGGAGCATCCATGAAGTCAAAGGACAGCAAATCGTTGATGCCCATAGCCTGGGAGGGATTGGAGAAAAGCCAAGTTAAAACACTCAGAAGGAAGGCAACAAACTCCAGCCAGAGATATAACACCAAACAGTGAGGCACTACAAAACTTTAGGCAACCCTAGGCTCATGTCCTTATCCTGACTGCAGGTGCAGCCATGAACACACAGCTGCCTTCCTGCACTTGAAATAATGAGCACTGCCCCATGGCATTCCTGCACTACTCAGCTTTCTGGTCTGTCCTTTTGGGACTGTTCCATGCATCCCTCAAGCAAGATGATTCAGTTGAGGAGGAACATAAGCTAAATGCTGCTTTTGGGTCTTGTGTCTTCTAATGCAGTGTGGCCTGACAGTGCCACAGGACCTTAAGTGTGCTCCCAGAAAGGGGAATGGCAGCAGCTTTCCCAGCTGTGACTGGGTTAATCCATGTCACAGACTTCCAGAGGGATGGTACACACTTAAACACGCTCAGGTTTGCAGCTTTAAACCCACTCTAAAACAATGCATCTCATCTGTTAACAATATAAATGTCCCCTACATAGGTAATACTACTGCTTGAGATTTGTGTTTCTCCTGCCTCTTACAACTACCTGTTCTGTGAAGCTAAAACTCATCATTTAGCTTGGACATCCAAGCTGGTCTAGCCCTCAATAGAAAAACATAGGAGCAAGCCCAGTGCCTGAAAATTGCTTTTGCTGAAGTCTTCCTTCCAAACTACCTCTGTTCACTAGAAGGATCTGAAATTACAGCACTACTTCCTGAGACTCAAAGGCAGAGACTCATTTGTTGAAACACCACACTGGCTTGCTACAAACTGGTGAAATACCTACCTTCAGGGAGAGCACTGTACTGGCCAAATTTGTTCTCTGGATTTCAGGCACGTTGGTGGTTAACATCTCATCTCTATATGCACGTTCTGTGTATAACCTGTAGCATTTTCCTGGGCCTGTTCTGCCAGCCCTGCCTGCACGCTGCTTGGCTTGAGCCTAAAGATAACAAAGCATCTCAGTGAACAGGTAAAACTGCAACAGGTGAAAACAAGGAAAATAAAATGGTTATTCCCAATGTTACTTGTACTGATAGAAAGGATTTCAATACAACACAGGGAAGTATGTATTCTGTAGGCACAGCCTCAAGGAGGCCCATGGAGCTATCAGAAATGTGGGTTTATCTTTGCCTCATTTTGCTCACTTGTGCTTGGATGCCACATTGGCAAGACAGACAACACCCATGGGGAGAGCCAAATATCTACCTGGGAAATTGGTGTCACCACCAGCTGGTCAATTCCAGTCTTGGAGTTATAAACCTTCTGCTTCACAAAGCCAGGATCAACCACATAATATATTCCATCAATAGTCAAAGATGTCTCTGCAATGTTGGTGGCAATGACGACCTGCAAATCACAGTTTGAGTCAGCACCAGTTCTGAGTCAGGCTGCCACGCCAACTCCACCACTCAACTTCATCCACTCCTATAATATGAGCAGTTTGTTACAAATGCAACCACTGTCACTTAATGTTGAAAGCAGAAATGTGCTCATAGGGAACAAAAGGAGATGTTATCTACAAAGATGGACAGGTTTGAACTATCTACCTTTGTTTAAAGTCTAGGCAAAAAAGGGAAACTGTGTGATAAAATGCACCATTAAAAGCAAGAGAAAGCTTGTAAGCAGACTGCACTGACTTCAGGGGGATTTTTACCTATCACTCAAGACACAGCCTGTATTCAGAGAAAGCTCTTCCTGCGACTTTATCTCTAGATATTCACTAGCTGCTTGGTAGGAAATTTACTTCCATGCAATAGGAACTGCATTTAGATTTTAGATTTTGAGATTAACTGAGGTTAGTATCCTTTAAAGACAGCATTAAATAACACACCAAGAACACTCCACACAGAGGTCTGCCACACAAGATGTTTGTACACATGTTCAAAGGCTTAGATAACTTGATATGTATACAACCAAAAATATTCTCTAAGCTGTAGATCATCTTTTTGCCAAAAACTGTATCCTTTCAGCAGTGTAATACACCCCACTAGTAAAATTTATCAGCAGAAGATGAAAGGGCTCATAGATGAAATTACCTTTCTGCTCCCTGGTGGGGCTGGGTCAAAGATCCTGGTCTGCATTTCACTGGGCAAAGCTGAATATACTGGTAGGATAATTAACTCTGGAACATCAGGTCCTAGAGATTTCATCCTCTCATAGAGGATTTCACAGGCAGTGTCAATCTCTTCCTGGCCAGTTAGAAAGACCAAAATGTCACCTACACAGGAAGTAAATTAAAACATCCACAGAATCAATTCTGTTCATTACAACTCCTGCATCATCACATTTTCATTCCTCATGTTTTCCTTTGGTGAGGATCTCCAACTTTTGCTAGCAACTCTTAGCCAAATGCAACAAACTTCAGTCTTTCACCCAACTTTTCCAGCATTTTAGTTACTGTATTTGCAAACAAGAAAGAACAGTCCTGACAGCATTTTGTTCTCATTACTAACATAACCCATGTTACAGAAAGACCTTGCTCAGGGATCTTTATATCACCAATAACCCAAAACATTTTCTACTCACCTGGTGGCTCTGTTAAATGGATCTGCATTACTGTAATCAGACTGGCATCTAAATAATCTGTCTCTGGCTCTTTTGTGTACAGAATTTCTACTGGGTATGTTCTGCCAGGAATTGTGAAGATTGGTGCTTCATAGAAATACTGAGAGAATTTCACAGCATCCAGCGTTGCTGATGTCACTATCAGCTTCATGTCCTGCCGTTTCTGCACTGTCTGCAGGAGGACAAAGTTCTCAAGTCATTTATTGCCTTTGGAACAATCAAAATATAGCACTTGACTGAAGCCAGACAAATACAACCAGTAATAAAAGGTGTTTTACACCTAAGTAGAGAGGCAGCTCATCCCAGTACTCAGGATTTCAGAAAATTGACCACTGAGGTCCCATTTGAAGCCTCCCTTTGCAACATTATCACAAGAAAGCTTTTGGCAGAGCAGGATGAGCAAAACAAGAACACTCCCCTGTTCATCCACCATGATCAACATCCAGGATGGCAAATTCTCATTGTTTCTGCTGCATTTTGTTTGCTCTGCCTTCACACAGAGGCACATTTCACTAAGATTCAGACTATAAACCCTTCAGAGCATTTCTCTTGAAGGACATGTATGAACCCAACTTGTGGACTTCACCTTTGCCTGTGCCCTCCTACCCACAGAGAGGACACTGAAAGCAGTAAAAATCCAGTGCTCCATTACCTTCTTCAGGAGCCCAAAAAGCACATCTGTATGTATGGTCCTCTCATGGGCCTCATCCAGCATGATGATGGCATACTGGGTGAGATCTGGGTCTATCAGGCACTCTCTCAGTAACATCCCATCTGTCATGTATTTGATGACAGTCTCAGGGCTGGTGCAGTCTTCAAACCGAATGGTGTAGCCAACCTGGAGGGGAAGAGTTGCACAGAAACAGAAGTTACACAGTGATCAGCCTCATTAACTCTCAGTTTGATTATTCCACAAACTCACTTTACAGCCTACAAGAGAACAGACACATGGACACACAATAAAACTAACTCCAGTACTGATTTTTCCTACTTTTCATGCTTATTTTGGCATGTTCTTCAACATGGAAATTCACCTCTTGTCCCAAGCAGCAACCAAATTCCTCTGACACCCTCTTTGCAACAGACATTGCAGCCACTCTGCGAGGCTGAGTACATCCAATCTTTCCTCTTGAGGTATATCCTGCCTCAGCCAGGTATTGGGTGATCTGGGTTGTTTTCCCAGATCCTGTCTCTCCAATAACAATCAGAATCTGGTTGTCATGCACGGCCTAGAAAAAAGTTCAGAAAACATACACTTGTAAAAATTTTTTTAAAAGTCAA
This sequence comes from Chloebia gouldiae, assembly GCA_003676055.1. Taxonomy (NCBI): domain Eukaryota; kingdom Metazoa; phylum Chordata; class Aves; order Passeriformes; family Passeridae; genus Chloebia; species Chloebia gouldiae. Next base: position 94,001 of record QUSF01000166.1, on the reverse strand, counting down.
AACAAACCAAACAAAATCAGCACAGGCTATCTGGGACTAGATTAAGCAGCTCTTGCTTTTGTCTCAATTGACCCAGACCAAAAATCATTTAAGTATTCCTACGATCAAGTCAGAGACTTGTTTAACTGCTCAGCTGGCTTATCCTTTGCTCACACGATCTTAGTAACAATTTTGACTTACATTAATAAATATTTGGAACCTCATTAGATATACAGATATATATAATACTTTAAAATATATATTGTGAATTGAAGTTCTGCACTTAAAAATTATCAGCTGGCTAGTCACCTGTCAAAAAGCTAAACCAAGACTATTTATTTACTGCTTGCTCAAACCAGAATGCCTTTTTATGAGTCTTACTTGTATCAGCTGCTCCTTCAGTCTGAAGATTGGGAGACTCTCTCTCTGTTCAATGATGGAAAGCTGGGTCTTCTTACCATAAGAAGCTTTGTTGCCACCAAATGCATGTTTCTTCCACTCTGGGATATCATTTGGCATCATCCCAATACCTCGCATGTTTGCAGCTATTTGTCTTCCATCCACTAGAAAAGAAACAATTTCACCCTTACATCCAGATTCACACAGCACAGACCCTGATGATCCTGCTCCAACTGCTCCATCATCCAGGCCTTCTATTCTGTGTGTTTAAATGGTTGTTAAGTTTTCAAGTGGATATCTCCACTATTACAGGAAATACCTCTACACTTCCTTTGACACTCCTATTTCCATTTCAGTGGAAAAGCATTTCTTCTTTGGCTCACTTTTAATGTGTGGCAAAGACAGTATGAAGACATTTTAGCAAAAAAAAAGCACAGTTTGTCTGTGCTCAGACATACCATCAGGGAGAGGATCCACCCAGTGTGTGTTGAGGCCCATGGGGATGGAATCCATCTCTGCTTCTCTCTGGGCTTGTTTCAGTTCACGCCTCTCTTTAGCTAAGGCACTTTGCATCATGGCAGCCTGGGACAAGGAACCATCTGGATTCTGGAGAGCAAGAAGAAAAGACTTCAAGCACTACCATTCCTTCACCTTCAATTATCTTCCTGTTGTCACTGTCTTTTAGAAGCACCTTCTAAAAATGCTTTAAAAATGCTAAATTTTGTTTATTGGATTTCCAGGGTATTTCCATCAGGCTAGCCTCATCAACTTTCACAGTGATAAGTAATATGGAGAATCCTTACACTGCCCACTTAGCAGGATTATAGGCACAGCAATGGAAAGTATTTCTTTACTACCTTCTACTTTCAAAAGATAAGAAAAAGCAGAACAGAGAAATTTTGTTCTAACACACCTATGTAAAATGGCATTTCAGTTCCATTATTCCACTTCACAGTCACCAGTTAAGTTAGAACACAGCTTTATTTGGAAGGAGTTCAGTGGTTATGTTTTTCAGGGCTTTCAGTAATGAGCAGCAGGTAGGAAATTGGTTATTAAATGCACAAATACTTTTATCATTTAATCAAGTACATTGGTTTTAGCCCTGGAAATCTCTTACCTTTACTATTTTAATGGGACTCATATCCATGCTCTGTTTAGTGTGACCTCGAAGAAATGGTGGCTCTTCTTCAACTAGCTCAATCTCAAGATCCTCATCTAAAATTCACAAGTAACAATTGTAACAGAAAAGTTAAACATCTTTGGGGTACATAAAAGTGCCTCTTCAAATAATGCTTCCTGTGTATTCTTAAATATGAGGTACTTAGGAGTTTTAAATGTGAAAACACTACAAATAAAAATGCACAGACAGGGCACACCTAAATGCCACTAATAATACAGCCAGAGGAACCCTAGGTGAGAGCAAATTGTGAGATGATTTATAGTTACTTCTATCATCAATATATTTTTGAATAAAAAGACATCCAGAAAAACAAGGAATAAAAACACATCCAGACAAGACAAGGAATTTAGAACAATAGGACTGCTGGGAAATACTACCTTCTTCATCATCAACTTTAGGAAGAATCCCAGTCTCCTCATCAAAGTCAGGAAACTCTTCCTTGGAAAGCACATTAGCTGCAATCATCTGGGAACAAAATTAATACACCATGAATATGTGCCCATGAACAAACACAACTCATGCCTATGACTCAGTTCTAACCCCATTCCTGTAAAACAGGAACAAAGGAATGGTCCTGTATCCTCCACAACCCACCCATCCTCTGACCAAACACGCCTTCTGTCACTCCAAATAGCAACTAAACAATCCCAGATCAGAAGCCAGCAATTCCAAATTAATGAGTAAGTTACACAATCAATTAATCCAGGAGCTGTGTTCTAGCTCATTAAACTCCCTGGTAACTTTATCACCTTTATCTTATTTCCCTGCATGCAGCACAGACCTGTTTTATCTCCCACTTCTCTGGGTCAGAAATGCGGGTGAGGCGTTTCCGCTCCAGGCTGTCGTCCTCCACCTCGGGGGCGTTCACCAGGGACAGGTGACTGGGTCTGTCCGGGTTCCTCATGGAGGTTTCTTCGTTGGTTTCTCCAACCAGGTTCCTCCTACGGTTTGGGTTCAAGTCTTCCCCAGTGTCTTGATCAACATCCTACATCAGATGGATTGATCAATCAATCAGCTCTGCACTTCTCTTTATCTATTAACTGTGGTGCTTTCTAGTGGCAGTAACATCCTGTTCACAGAAAATGCTGTTTTGTAGGCTTTTTGTTTTTTTCACCTGGTACTGCCAGGTAAGAACATCCTCAGGCATGGAACACTCTACTCTGTCTTGGCAATAGTAGTGATTTAGTTTAAAATTAAAAAAAGGAAGACAAACAGCAACAGCTTGAGATTTGCCTTGCCTTGTCTCTTTGATAGCAAGCCAAGAAATTGTTAGGAACACTACATCAAAACTAGAAGAAACGTGTAAAAAGTAATAGGTCACTTAAATATAGAACAGTAACTCAGTTTTTAACTCCCAGCTCAATGGTTATGTATTAGTTTTCATCAAGAAGAGTGAAAGATACCTAGAAGAGGCATCATTTTAAGAATTTTAGCACCTCTGTACCTTCATGCTCAGGCTGGTTTTGGATCCAGTAAAAGATAACACTTTGACTTTCACTCTTTGTCCTTTGCTCACAACATCAGCAACATTGGCAACCCGTCCTTCTCTTCGCAGCTCTGAGATGTGAACCAAGCCTTCCCAGCGTTTCCTGGCAGTGAAACAGAGGGGCATGAGAGGGGCACACTACTGCTCTGACAGCCCTTCAGATCACTCAGAAACTATATTAAAATATGTTTCTGTCAACAGATTGTGTATGTCCACAAAGTGGCTTTTGTAATGAGAATTTTATAATTCTGTACTGTCAAACTGACTTTCCTGAAACAGCCCTGCTGGTAGCTTCATCACATCTTTAAGGTACTGAAGTAAAGAGAACTGAGCTGAAACAGATCTGCAGTAAACACCAAAGGGTACCTGAGTCCTTCCAGCTGCACGAAGCACCCGAACTGCATGATGCTCGTGACTTTGCCGTTGTAGATGTCCCCGATGGAGGGCTCCTCGGCCGGTGGGCGGTCTATGTGCTTGTCTCTCCACCTCTCGTGGCTCTTCTCAAGGTACTTCTCCCGATCCTTGCGGTCCTTACTGGGACTCCAACTTCTGCTCCTCGACCGGTACCTGGATTTTCCCCTGTTCCTGTCCCAAGTCCTGGAACGGGACCTGGAGCGAGATCTGTGCCTTCGCTTCCTGTCCCTGCTACGACTTCGGCTCCTCTTCCTTTTCTTGGCCCTAACAAACCAAAATTAGATCTTTGCAGTGGATTTCCACCTCAGGCAAGGAGAGCAGCCACGACCTTCTACCCAGACACACAAGGCACCCACCGATGGTCGCTGTCCCTCTGCTTGCCCTGCCTGTCAGCACTGGGCATCAGAGCTTCCAGTTCTTTCAGGGCATCAGCTGCCACTTTCACATCGTCTTCATCCAGCATATTCTGCAAGAACAGAAAACTGATGCCCCTTTCTGCAAAAGGGCTGATAAACAGATTGTCACAAAGAATTAATCTACAGAATTATCATCATATGTTTATCTAGTTAGAAAGAATGAAAGATAAAAAAAGATCAGACTCAATATGTGATAAAGAAAAAAAGTAATAAAGCACTCTCCCTGTTTGGCAAAAATATTGAAACAATTCTGCTTTTATACAATAGAAAGTTCCACCTCAATGCCCCAGAAATACAAAAATGCAAGTCCCTCATAGCATCTGAATATACAACATTTTAATTAGTTTGTAACACATCATTACTTTGAACATCATGTAAGGAAGGCCAGGCTACAAATTTCATGTCACAAGAGTCTCATCCTCCACATATTTTGCAAAATACTATTAACATGGCAATTGCTAACAGCTATTCTTTGCAACAATGTGCAGTAACACCAGCCTTCTACTTCTTCCACATTTGATTTCTCAAAGTTCACATTTATCCATGCATTAGACAGAGGAAAAAGGCTGAAACTAACTGGGGAAAAAAAATAAAAGTTTTCACACAGTCACAGAAGAAATCTGAAATGACAACCTTACCCTGATGTTGGGATTGTCTGGCCTGCAAAGGGCTGGATACAATTCCCTCAACTTTTCTTTCTCAGATTTGGGTTTGACAGCTGCCTCTGATTTTGAGATTAAAAAAGGAAAAAAAAAAGAAAAGCACAATAAAACACAAAACTTAGAACTGCTACAACAATTCACTCTTCATTTTTCTATAACTGAATATAACGTTTAATTTTTGTCTGAAGGCAAAGGCTGATACAGCTTTTACAGAGATTCAATTCAAGGAATACTGTGTTGCCTTCCTTCAGAGAAAATTCTGATTATTAGTGGATATTTGAAAGACTGAACACTCTGAGCAGCACCCTCAGAATAACAGCAGCAGCATGCATGGTGCAATAGGATTTGCCTTACAAGACAACAGCAGGAGCTGTATCATTCTCACCCCACGTACCTTTGCTCGTGGATGGTTTTGGTGGAGGCCGCATCGTCTGTATGAGACGGAGCAAGTTACTGATGAGGGAATCCTGCAAAAAAAAAAAATCAATAAAATACTTCAGGAAATGACTGCAACACTTTCATTATTAGAATGAACAAGTGGGGGTTTATTCGCAGGACAAAAAACGCTCAATTCTGAAGAATGCAGGTTGATTTTTAGAAACTATCACTGGGCTTTGTGTATGCCCTAAAAAGGTGTAAGTTGAACCCAAAAATAATTAAGATAATTTCATCTTAGTAACTTTTCTGTTAATAATTTTAATCAACTATTTAATCCAACTACAGTTATTCCTAAGGAATCGATAAATACAGCATATAAGCATCATAAGAAGACTTATGACAACATCTGCCTTCATGAAAAGTTGTTTCTTCCATATTTTATATGCTCAACACAACAATAAGCAGTTTGAGTCCTCAGGAAGAGGCTTTTCAAAAACTACAAAGTTTTTTAAAAATACGAGGAAGGGGAAGGCAGAGGAGACAGGAATATCAGAAGCTATTTAGTATGCAGTTTTCCAATTGAAGAAAACCAGTAACTCCTCAGAACTCTCTCTTTAAATCGGAAAGCCCTATAAAATACGGCACAACAAGAACAATACATAAACAACGTTCAGGCGTCACTTACAGTGAACTCAGCACCATTCTTGAGAAGAATTGCTTTAAATGTGTCAAACGTGGTATTTTTCTCTGCAAGACTTATCACAAACTCGGCTGTGAGGAAAGAAGCATAAAGTAAGCTGAAGCAAGGAAGTAAAAAAGCAGAGTGAGGGCTGCCCGCGGGGCAGGAGCCGCTCGGGCCGTGCGGGGCCAGCCGGGCCCGGGGAGCTTCTCCTCGGCTCTCCCGGCAGCCCACATCGAAGCGTTCCCTCAGGCTCACAAGTTTCGGGTTTTTTCTTTCTTTAAATAATGGTTTGTAACGCCGAGATTCGAAAAGCACCGTCACAAAACGCACCCGGGCGCACGGAAAGGGCGCCGCGGCGCTGGGCTCCGTCCCGGAACGCCGCGCTCACCGCCCGCCCGCTTACCCAGGTCCTTGTCGTTGATGCCCAGGTGGTTGTCGAGCTCGGTGCACACCTTGGACACCAGCGACAGGTACTCGAGCTTGGCGAGCTCCTCGGCAGCCGCCAGCTCCGCCATGGCCGCGCGGCCGCGTCCGGGGCGCGCCGGAAGCGGCGCCGCGCCGGGAGCGGGGCGGGAACCGCCGGGAGGAGAGCGGGACGAGACCGGGCTGAGACCGGAGCGGGGCCCGCCGGGAGGAGAGCGGGACGAGACCGGGATGAGATTGGAGCGGGGCCTGCCGGGAGGAGAGCGGGACGAGACCGGGATGAGATTGGAGCGGGGCCTGCCGGGAGGAGAGCGGGACGAGACCGGGAGGAGAGCGGGATGAGATCGGGCTGAGACCGGAGCGGGGCCCGCCGGGAGGAGAGCGGGACGAGA
>QUSF01000166.1:75620-87580 GCA_003676055.1 Chloebia gouldiae | reverse complement strand
CGGGCTGAGACCGGAGCGGGGCCCGCCGGGAGGAGAGCGGGACGAGACCGGGCTGAGACCGGAGCGGGGCCCGCCGGGAGGAGAGCGGGACGAGACCGGAGCGGGGCCGTGCCGGGATGAGAGCGGGCTGAGACCGGAGCGGGGCCTGCCGGGAGGAGACCGGGATGAGATTGGAGCGGGGCCGTGCCGGGAGGAGAGCGGGACGAGACCGGGAGAAGACCGGAGCGGGGCCCGCCGGGAGGAGATCGGGCTGAGACCGGAGCGGGGCCTGCCGGGATGAGATTGGAGCGGGGCCGTGCCGGGATGAGCCCGTGCCGTGCCGGGATGAGCCCGTGCCGTGCCGAGCCCGTGCCGTGCCGGGATGAGACCGGGCCGTGCCGGGATGGGACCGGGCCGTGTGTGCTGGGCACTGAGCCTTGCTGGGCGAATCGGCCGTGCAAAGGCTTTCCCTAACCAAAGCGAAAGGCGCCTCCGCCCCCAGCGAAGGCCGGCGAGCTGCGGGCAGCCCGAGTGCCCGGGGCACAGCGGGGACGGAGCAGAACGGCGCGGGAGCCACCCGGGCCTTGCGGCTCCGCTTCGGTGCCCAGCTCAGCCCTGCCCGCCGGGCACGGCCGCAGCGCTGCCCCGAGGAGCTGAGCGTGCCCCGGGCAGCGAGCCCCACCCAGCCCCCCAGCGCAATGAGACACAGAGGGCACATCTGCTCTGTAGAATATATTATAAATTATATCATGCATCCATTAGCAAAATATACAAAGCCAACAGAAATATATCTATCTTAAGCCTGAGCATACAGCATCTAAACTCTAGGAAAAAAGGAGCCTAAAGAGAACATCATCTCACACCTGCCACTTCAATCTGCAGTGAAGTGCTCCTCCTCAAATGCTTTAGTTTTGTATTTAAAGAACACATGAACATTCCAAGTACAAAGATACACATGGCAAACGTGGGTCCTGCTGGGCCTGACAGACCCCAGCAAATACAACCACACTGTGCTTCAAAGTGTCATCAGCTTCTGCATTTCACCCCTGTCCTTCCTCCTCCTTGTTCTACAGTTGCCATTAGTCAAAAGATACTCAAAACAACACACCCAAGTTAAGGTGGAAAGTTACAGAAGATCTTTAACTGGTCCACAGCACATAGTTGTACTGGTGTACAGAGACATGGGAAACACTGCAAAATACTTCTACTGTATTTCAAAATAAACATTTAAGAGTATATCTTCCACAATCTATAAAAATAGGTTTAAAACGAAAGTGGTATGATACATTTGTTTTCTTCAACTATTGCAATGGCATTTTATCTCTATAGGTACTAAAGTCTTTTTAAAAATTACTGATAACCTGGTCAGCACAATACTGACACTGTGACAAAACAGAATACTAGTTTGAAGCAGGAGCAATAGAAAATATTTCAGAATCAATGGTCTCTTACTGCAGCAAGGAAAAAATGTTTACTTGAAAGTAAGAACACAGCCAACACTGTCACCTGCTGAGGGACTGAACTCTGAGGAGTTATCTGGATACCCCACTGCACAGCAGTGGCTGGTGCTCATTTATGTCATTCTTCAGAATCAAATCTCTCAGCATATTTAGAAGGGAATTCTTAGATTTCCAAATAAAACATGGGTATCTAAAAATCTTACAAGAAAATGAATTCTACAGATGTGGCTATGGAAACACAGGACCAGCTAAAACCAACAGAGGAGACTGTACATTTGAAAGTGCTTAAGTTTGCATTTTTCAAACTCTAATGTAAAGTTATGTGATCCCTGCTTCAAGCATTCTTTCCATTCCTAAACATAACCAAAATTTGTACTCAGGTCTGGGTTCCTACACATTCTTGCATTTTTATGTGGTATTAACAAAGTAAAATGTTTGCACTATCGTGAAAAAAGATAACTGTCAAATTTTTAATATTTTTACTAAGAGCCTGTAAAGATTCCTAGAAAAGCCTTTCCTACCCTGACACTCCCATTTTTAACAAAATGTTTTATGTAGGTTATACTTCTACTGTTAGAGATCTGGTGTGCACTATCACTACAGGTTCAATTGCTGGTGGTAATTCTGCTTCATTCTGCTACAAGAAGCAACAACTTTACTGGAATTCATCAGTTGAACTGCAGTTACACTTTTAAACTTTTTAAAAGTCATTTGATGATTCAAGATGGCTTTCTTTTATGAGTAACTTCTTTTTCTTAGAATAATTTGTAAGATTTAAATTTGTCACTTTACTATCAAACATTGGAAAAACAGTTACTAAATCCTCAGATGAAACCTCCTAGCTGCAGGCATCTCTTGTAAATTAAGCAGGACTACATTTTAGAGCAGCATTTTACACTGGTTTCTATTCCAAAGCTAATTAAGCCAACAAAAAAATTTCCAGCTGCCTAAAATAAAAAGTATATACACAATAAAATGGGAAGTTCTCATCTGGGTACAAAGTTTAATTCTACATGATTACCTGGTAAAAGGACTTGATCTGGAATCAGAGATTTAAAGACTACTCATTTAACTAAGAGGTCCAAATAATAACTGAAATTCTGGTACCCATTTCAAGAGATGCCACAAGGGTTGTTTGACATTTCCATGAGGGTAAAAAGAAAAAGAAGTCAAATGCTCAAAGAAAAGCTGAAGCTTTAAGTCAAACCTCCAAACAGAGCAGCTGGGGAGCAGCCTGCTACTCTTGCTATCTTTAATTAGAGTTTAGTCAAGGAATATTATTCCTCTCTCCACCAGGCAGCTTTAGCACCTACTGCACCAGTCTCTGTTACTGATCTGAAGCAATTCAGTCACCACTTCAATCATGTTATTGTTGTGCTTCTTCAGCAGCTGCAGGTTTAACTGCCTGTCACAGAATCCCATCTCACACAGACTGGACAGCAGAGAGGCAGTCTGCTCTTCTGGAGCTGCAGGCTGCTGAAAACAAAAGGGAGTAAGGTAAGTTTAAAAAGCTGATTTATTTTTTGCCATTTGAACTAGCAGCCCTGCATTATACTAGAATCAAACTGAGGCACAGAGGCTCTTCTGGCCTCATTTAAGCTATTTATAATCCCTTTCACTGCTCACAAAAGTGAGCTACTACTCTTAAATAATGCTGCAAGAGACATGCTTTCATCCCTAGGACATGGATTTCCCAGTCTGCTGAGAGCAGCAAACCTCAAAGGGACACTATCAAACTTAACATTTTACTCTTACATTAACTCCAATATAGAATATTGACACACTTAAAAAACATACACCTGTAAATTTAAGGTTGTCATTCTATGATACTCACACGGCACACAGAAAGACACTCACCTGTTCAATAATGGGTGGTCCAGCAAATAATGCTTTGTAGGCAGAAGCAGCAACTGACAAAGCTCCTTTCACGAGTTCTCCTGCAATGCTGCTGCCTTGAGGGTACCTGTGAGGAGACCAGGTGCTGCTTTAGGGTCAGTAAAGCCAAGGCTTTGTTTCTGTGAAATGCAAGTTGCTGCCTGTTGAGGCAAGGACTGCTGGAGACAACAGCCTGTGATCCAAAGGAATCAGCAGTGTTTGGGAAGTGAGATATACAACTAAAGCTTGACACCTTTTATTAAATTGTGAGTGCATGCTTTCTGTGAAGGGACCTTTTGTAAAGAGTTCTGTGCTCCCATCTAAAAGAGAACATACCTACATGAGAGCTGTGCACTGACATCCATTCAGTCAAACTTCTACTTGTTTTCTATGAATACTTAAGTTACTTAATATTCTACTCAACATTTTGACTTACCTCTCCAGTATCAGTATTTTAAGACTACTTTATAGTTAACATGTAAAATCCCCATTCTAAGAATCCTGAGATTTTCTAGAAAAAAAACCCACCGAATTTTAGAAGCATTCTATTTGAGCTCATCATTAACTTTGGCTTGCCAGTTCTGCATCCTTTTGATTTGTGCCCAAGTAGAAACCAAGATCTTGTGAAAACATAGCATGTTTGCTTTAAGAAGGGAGACCTCTCTCCAAATTAATGACTATATGAAATCTGTAGGCCAGAGCTTTTTCCTAGGTGTCTAATTAAGCTGTTCTCAGTCTAAAATAGTGTTTGTGAAGTCAGAGCTTCACCTTCATTACCTTGGGTATTCTGAGAACTTAGTGAGAAATGCAGAAGATCCTGGCCCATGAGTATCTTCACCACTGGGTTCTGAAGAGGAAGACAAAATGTCAACGTGCAGTTAATGACAATTAAGCTGGAGAAATGCAACACATACATAAACAGAAAAAAGTGTGTCTCAGTACAACAGTAATACTCTGAGTTTAGTTATGCAGACCAGGTATCTGCAGTGAAAGCAGTCAGAAGATTTTCAGAACCATATGACTGATTCATCAGTGGTGTTTAACACAAGAGGAAATGCTGTCTCAGTGACTGTAACAGCAGCTTAAATACATAGCTCATCAATTCCAGAGCAAGGTAATTTTCCAGATGCCTGTAAGTACTTTTGAGTATCCTCTTACCATTTCCCATAATAGATGCTCTTAACTGATCTACAAAGTCAATTATTTCTATATTTGTAACAACCATATAGCAAAAGTTCAACACCTAGAGAAAAACTAAAATCTTTACTTGATAGATTTCTGCTCTCCTCAAAAGAAAGGAGACATCAAATTCAATACTAGGCATAAGGAACAGGTGACAGCAATAGTCTGCACCATTTAAATAGTGTCAATACCTTCTCTTTGTATTTGATCATGAGAAGCAGAAGAGATATGCTCTGAAGCTGGTGTGTTTGGTTCTTGGAAGATAGAATTCTGAAGAGATGAAAGATTCCTGAGAACATAAGGCAAAAACATCACTACTTTTATTCTACATGTACACACATAAGTAAGTCACAATAACAGAAAAAAGAAAAAACTTCACATGCTCCCTTCTCTCCCTCTCTTGCACTCACCTAAATCAGCAAGTTAAAAATATAGAGCCTAAATCAAGTTCTATAAAATTGCAGGATTTAAGAACATTTAACTCAGTATATGATAAAATTTTTGTTACAACAACTCCTGCTTGGAAAGTACTAGACCTTGCAGACTCGACAGCAATACCAGCATCACCATTTTGTTCTTGTCCCCAAATCATACCTTTGTGCCTGGGGTAAGCTGTCCACATCTGCTGGGGTTAATGGTACTGCAGCAGGCGTTTGGGAAGTTGTCACTGTGTCACTGACCCTCGGGATCTGTGGCTGGCTTCCCCCTTCTGCTTTCTCTGCTACTGTTTCAGGTTCTCCTGTCTTTTCCAAACCAGGCTGAGAAAGAGCTGAACTATACATGGAGTCACCCAATGGCCGACTGGTGTCAAAGCACTCAGGGAGAATGATGATATAGTCCTCTGAGGAAGCAGAGGAGCACTGACTCTGAGCATCATCTTTATCATCTTCCTCTTCATCACAATTGCCAGTACCACTACGGGGGTTTGTGCTCTCATTAGACAGTGGAAGGTCCCCTAGTAGGAAAAAAAAGTGAGGTATTAATCATTGCCCATTTTGTATGGACAACAGCAGAGACAGAATTCTCCCAGCTGTAAGAGACAAGTATTTAGAAACAACTGTAAGCCTTAGCTACTGCCATTAATGGTGCAATTTTCCCTGCTGTGGGGAGGGTGTAGTGTGGAAGAGTAATAGATCTTAATGTTAAGCCTTTGCAAATATACTGCTGGTATTAATGCTCATAGTAAAAACTGGAGTAAGAGTTACATAGAGGACTTAAACTATAGTTTCCAGCTCCTAAATGACACAAGTTAGAAACATGGTCAGAAACATTGCAAGCTAAATGTAGAAAATATGGAGGCACCATGTATAACTTATGAGCACTTATTTGAATACCCAAGTAGAACCTTTGGTCTCAATCTCACTTCTTTAAAAAGCAGCTGTTAAACTAGCTGCTTGTTAAAGTACTGACATCGATTTTCTGATGCAATGATTCTCACAACTGGGAAAAATCTAACAAGTCTCCTTATCCAATGAAGATCAGTTTCCTAGAACAGTGTCAGATCTTCTTACACATGATTTTTTTTTTTACAGCTTTATCTTACATTCAAGCCCATTTTACTTACCACATGAATTTTCTGTCACTGGTTCTGACTGATGAATTTTTGCTTCCTTTTTGGAAGTGGAATTACTATTTATCATAGGAGATTCTTCAGTTATTGTACTGCAGCTGAAGTTGTCTTGCAGCGTTTGTAAAGAATCTAATAAAAACAATCAGGAAAAACAATTAAATTGTATCAACCATCTGAGCTGAGCAATTTGTGTCTCATGTCTGACTGCAAACAAGTCAAACCAGAGAAGGCAGCTAATGACTGTACTTACTCTGGAAGATTCTGGGGTTTTTTTGTGGGGGCTTGTGGTCAGGTGCAGCATCCAGGGTCAGAGATCGAATTACAGTTTCACAGACAAACTGAGTCCCACTCATATCTTCTTCCCCTTCCTCCTGGTTCAATGCATGCTCAGCTTTCACTTTCACCACAGAAGAGTCCCCAGAAAGGCAGGCTTCTGCCATTCCTTGGAAAGGGAAACATAGCAGATTTTACCATCACAACAAAGAAATGTAACTATAAGAAGAAGTTTTTAGACCAGCCTCAGCTAATATTGCTTCTGTGTTAGTTCTTTCTAAAAATTGAATTCAGCTCAAGTTGAGCACAAAAATGATTGAGAAGTATGGGGAGCACACCTGTAATGTTTGGAGTATAGTCTATAAAGGGCATATGGTTACTTCTCCCAACAATTCTAGTGGTCAGAAAATCAAAAGAAGCATTTGAAAGGACTTTATACAAGGGCACGCAGTAATAGGACAGCAGGGAATGACTTTAACATGGAGGAGGGTATATTTAGATTAGATATTAGGCAAAAATTCTTCCTTTTGAGGGTGGGGAGGCCCTGGCACAGTTTACCCAGAGAAGCTGTGGCTGCCCCATCCCTGGAAGTGTCCAAGGCCAGGCTGGACAAGGCTTGGAACAGCCTGGCATAGGGAAAGCTGTCCCTGCTCATGGCAGGGGTGGGACTGAATAATCTTTAGGGTTCCTTCCAACCCAAGCCATCCTGTGATTCTATGATTTCTATTTCCAATCTATATTATGCTCCACCCTCTATAATCACTAACTAGTGTCAGACTCCAGGTGGATGATCCAAACAACCTTTTTTTTTTTTTTTTTTCTTCCAAAGAAGGGGAAGACAGTAGTTAGAATTCCTTTTAGACATCAGGTTTGCTGACTACAGAGAAGTGACAATATCCTCCCTTCACCCCCCCCAGCTCCTCAGGACTGCTGCTTACCAGGCACTAGTTTAAATCCACTCCCCTCGTTCTCCTCCTCTATCTGACCTAAGCCAGGCTTCTCCAGCAAGGGGCTGTCACGTGGCAAAGGGGACATGCATGGAGTCATGTCTGGAAAACACAGGGAGCAAAGATAATTGGCACTAAAGGAGAAGGAGCCTCCACAAGGTAACATTTTTAATTTTTTTTCTTTTTAAGGGACGTTCTTTCAAGACTGAATAAACTTAGTTATTTTAAAAGATAACCTGGTAGAATAAACAACTGACTTTGCATTACTCTGCCACTGGCTGTGCAAAGAAAATGGCAGCATTCCTCAACATCTGGAATGTTATGTTCTTGGGGATATGAAGGGGAAAAGAAGCCAAGACTGAAAGACACAAAAGGATATCTGTCTGTGCCAGGAGCCTTACCAACAGGAGTATTGTGGGGCACTCGCTCCAATTCCTGCACAATATTAATGTCCAACAGCTCAAAGGACAGCAAATCCTACAGGAAAAAACAGACACAGTTTCCATGAGCAAACTCTGCAACTGAATAATATCTGTACTTGGCAGCACAGATCCCACTGATGTACAAATAACACTTTGCTCCTCAACACAATCTCAGGGGGCAGTTTTCCCACAACATATATTTACATCATTGAATATGGTGCACAAATTAGGCAGCAAGGGACAAAGCTCAGAACTCCCTTGTTAGGGCCAGAGAACAAATCAATGCTGATTCTTGTTTGAGAGCCTTAATCTGTCCTATAGATACCTTCCACATAATGACAGTGCCTAATACCAATGTGAGAACACAGCTCTGCTATGTAAAACGCAATATACTCTTTCTGAAAATAGTGGCCATTTTTAGAGCTCAGAAGCTTTATTCTTACAGATGTCTACCTACCTAGACATCAAACCCAAGGTGGTTTGCTTTATATTTACCTGAATTTTAGCACTTTACCTGTGCAGTGAGGAGATCGACAGATGGGATATAAAATTCTCTCTCACTTGGCAGATTTTTGATCTCTAAAGGAACAGTTGGCAGAGATATTTCAGCCTGCTCTGCAATTTCACCTATCAGTTGAGCACCTGTCTCTGTCTCTAAGGAAGCATCCTACAAATACAAAAAAACAGAAGCCCCTTAGCCACAGTAAATAAAACATCACATGAACTCTAAAGCCTGAATTTTGTGTAAACATACAAGTAATTTGAAAGACATTTAAATCAACTCATTACAAAGCCAAAAGGACAAGATCTAACAAAAAGAAATGCTGCAGTGTTTCAATTCAAAGTAGACAAATAGGTGCAACAGACTAATGTCATGCCTGTCAAAAAGAACAACTACTTCAGAACTTATAAATGCAATATATGTTGTATTTCTTTCCTATTAAAAACAAAATTTATAAGCAAACAGCTAAAAGAATCCCCTTGAAGAGTTAGTTTGGAATACTATGCCAAATAATACACAGTGCTCCTTCTCCCTAGGCAGTTCTGAGCTGCCCCAAATACCAGGTGAGTGACTTGCCTGTTTGGCTCTGGAAGCATTACTCTTCTGAGAGGAGTCAGAATCCTTCCAATCACTTTCTACATAGTCAGCAGCTGGAGAGGGATCCACAACAATACTGCACCAGATCCTTGGCCCAAACTGTTCCCCTCTGTGTGACAGTCTCCAGTGAGAAGTGTAAGTTCCTTCTATGTTGGGAGCTACAAACTCAACTGAAACAGTTCCTACTTGTCCAGATGGAAGGGATGGCACTATCACATCTTTCTTCTCAGCAGATGCCAAGGTCAGATTACCCCACATAAGTTTCAACTGAAATACACAACAGAAAAGCCAAAAGTCAGCTTCTCAAGCTTCTCTGCAAAGTGTGGGCAGTTCCTCTGCTGAAAGGTCTTGTAGGTAGCAGGCATGGAGAAGACAGGTTGCTAGTACACATCCTCATAGCAGTCACTAGCAACACAAAGATACCCCCATCTTTCAACACAAAGGCAGCCACTCGCACAACAAAGGGTTTTGGAGGTCAGAAAAGCAACAGAGCAGTTATAAACAGGGTCAGACTGCACCATTATAACATTGGGGACATACTATTAATGGGAAACATGTTCAGTGATGGTCCTCTGAATCCCTTCCCTCCTATAGTCTACAACTGTAAAGAGTAGCTACACATCTTATTGCCCCAGAATTCCCAGCTGTGAATCAACAGGCCAAAGGAAATCTTAAACAGGTCCTAACAGAGAATTCACCTACAAATATTACTTCCCAGAATTATTTTAGTGTGTAAAAGGAAGAGCAAAGGCAAGATACCTTTGTGTCTGAGCTCCATTCCACATTGCCAGTATTTTTCATTCGCCAGTGTTTAATAAACTTTGTTCCTGGTTTCAGGTGAGTACCATCAGGCAAATTCTCATCCACAAATACTGCACTTAGTGTTGGGACAATTGCTTGGAAGGGTTGATTAGGACTCCTGGGACTGGAGAGAGGAAACAAAAAAATACACCAAAACTGAAGTTCAGCTGCTGACTGATGTTAATTTGGACTTTAAATGCCCTAAATGGTAGGGATTAATTAAATAAACAAATTATAAAAGTTTTACACTGCATTCATAAACTCAAAGGGAGTGGGAAATGCAGAGCAGTTGCCTGCAAAGGCTGCTGTCTAATGAACCTCAGCTTAAGAGCACATTAAAAAAAACAGCACTGAACATAAATATACATAATGTACTTGACTTTATGCAGACACACTTAATAAAGCAAGAAGATACAGACTTTTTTAAAACTGGCAGTAAATGTTAATTTACACTCTATGAGCATGCATGTGTATGCATAATCCTAGGCATTGCCTCCTAAATCTACATAAATCACTACATTTCTGGTAATAATCATCAGTCACCTTTTTTTTTTTCCTTTCTCCTAGTCTCCTCTCAATTAAAAACACTCTATCTTGCAAATGGCATTTGGACAAAATTCTCACCCAGTCAAATGACAAATCACATTTCAAATGAGCAATTCTGTAACTTTCCTCCTATTACTTTGACTTGGTCTCATAACAAAAAGTCAGACAGCACAATATCAGATGCTCAGTTAACAACAAGCCTTACAGGAAGGTGTTAGGCTGGACACTCTCAGATTTCAGAGTAGGTGAGCCATTTGTTTCCAATACATGGATAGAATTCCACAGATGAATTTTCCTGTGCAATTTTAGCTGCTTTTTGAGCTCTCGGACCTCTGCTTTTCGCTGTTTCTTTTCTGCTCGCAATCTTTGCTTCTCTGCCTTCAGAAATCTTTTGTCCATCTGTTTCTGGAGCCTGTAAAGCAATTAACACACCTTACTACATTGAACTGATCAGAATTTATCTTTAGCCAACACAGTCTTAGTCTCAAGGGAACCCTTCAGGAAATATCTCATGCTTCTAGGTTGGATACCAAATAGTTTTAAAAGAACATCCTCACAGTTGCTTGTGGAACTATTTTGAATGGTTTCTGAAAAAAACA
Organism: Chloebia gouldiae; assembly: GCA_003676055.1. Taxonomy (NCBI): domain Eukaryota; kingdom Metazoa; phylum Chordata; class Aves; order Passeriformes; family Passeridae; genus Chloebia; species Chloebia gouldiae. The sequence continues at coordinate 76,827 of QUSF01000166.1, read as the reverse complement.
AAAAAAGACAGACACAGAATGCTCAAAGAAAAAGGAAGCTCTCAAAGTTTGCTACCCATCTATGACACAAAAGTCTGTCTTTGTTATTAAAAACACTAAGATTTATGACTTAGGCCCTTTATAATATGTAGCTATTTTTAGCTACTCACAACAAAGTCTGCATACCATTTCCACTTCTTGTAATCTCTAAAATAAAAGCTGAACCTCAACTCCAACACAGATGTTTCCACTTGCAAGCAGGCCAATCTTGCCAGGCATTGCCAGGTGCCACCATTTACCTGACTTGCTCCAGAGTGGCAGGCAGGCGTGGGGCGAGCTCTGCCAGGCTGTAACTGTCAGCGCCGCAGGGGACGGGTCTGCGCAGCTTCAGCAAGACGTGGTTTGGGTCATGGGCATAAGTTCCTGCCTCACACTCTTCACAGATATTGTAGGCTGGACAAAGGCTGCAGGAAAGATAGAAGGTCATCAAGAGGCAAAGAATTTCTGCAGAGAAACAACTTTGTATCAGGCTACCACTGTAAGCAGTTCCCAAGTGACAGCAGCTGGGTGTCTCATTTATAGATCAGTATTTGGAGCTATGTGGAATACCCACATGATTATCCCTCTTCTTGGCAAAACTGCAACACAGCTCCCACTTCTTTGAACACAATCAGAAAAAAAAATTGATGCTTCTTTTAGCACAAGTGACTAAAATTGTTAGTCACTTGTTCTACAAAGGGCAGAACATTTTATCAAAATCCAGTGCCAGAAACAGCACCATACTTATGAAAATACTGAGGCCAAGTCAACAAGCATTCAGGGATGCAAAGCAGATTGTTCCTCCAGGAACAGGGCTGATAAAAACCAGACTGTCATCTCCTGCCAGCAAGGAAAAAAAATCCAAAAACTCCTGATGGCATTTCATCCACTGCTTCTGCCTAGTCCCAAAACGCTGATGCTTACAGCAGTTGCCTCATTCAAATGAAACACCTCACTTTCATCAAAATCTATTTCCTATTATTAGACAGACACAGTGCAATCATTAAGAAAAATATGACCTGCTTTACTCTCACTGACTCAGAACCAAACAAACATCTATTACAGACTAGTGGTTCTAAGTCTTGCATTTTTGTTTAGTTAACCGAACAAAACCTTTTTCATTACAACTACTGCGTGTCCAACACAGATAATGTAGAGAGCAATTGAGAACATAGCTATAAAGTTCTCC